>CAUYQV010010472.1:0-10537 GCA_963574575.1 Galagoides demidoff | reverse complement strand
ATGGCATCACAGCTCATAGCAACCTCCAACTCCTGGGCTCAAGCGAGTCTCCTGCCTCCGCCTCCCAAGTAGCTGGGACCACAGGCGCCCGCCACAACGCCCGGCCATTTTTTGGTTGGAGCCATCATTGTTGTTTGGCGGACCCGGGCTGGGGATTCGAACCCGCCACCTTAGGTGTATGTGGCTGGCGCCTTAGCCGATTGAGCCACAGGCGCCGAGCCAATTCATCTTTAATATATAAGTAATTCCTCCCTCATAGGCTTATGAAGACTGAATGAAACAGGGCTTGTAAGCAGTGGATCAGCACTCAGGGAATGTCAGCTGTTATCACTATTGCTTTCTTTTTTTTAAGTCGGTCTTGAGCGGCGCCTGTGGCTCAGTGGGCAGGGTGCTGGCCCCATATGCCGAGGGTGGCGGGTTCAAACCCTGCCCTGGCCAAATTGCAACAAAAAAATAGCTGGGTGTTATGGTGGGCTCCTATAGTCCCAGCTACTTGGGAGGCTGAGGCAAGGGAATCGCCTAAGCAGCCCAGGAGTTTGAGGTTGCTGTGAGCTGTGTGATGCCACAGCACTCTACAGAGGGAGATAAAGTGAAACTCTGTCTCTACAAAAAAAAAAAAAAGACAGTCTCACTCTGTTGCCTGGATTAGAGTGCGGTGGTATCGTGATAGCTCACAGCAACCTCAAGCTCAAGCTCCCAGGCTCAATCAATCCTCCTGCCTCAGCCTCCTGAGTAGCTAAGACTACAGGCAACCGCCACTATGCCCAGTTAATTTTTCTTTCTTTTCTTTTTTTTTAAGAGACAAGATCTTGTTATGTTGCCCAGGCTGGTCTTAAACTCCTGGCCTCAAGCAATCCTTTCATCTCGCCCTCCCAAAATTTGGGATTACAGGTGTGAGCCACCATGCCTGACACCTCCTTGCTGCTATTAACAGCACCCACTCAGAATTAAACCCCTCGGCTTTACAGGTCCTCATTTAGTCTTAAGGAGAGATCCAGCTCAGAAGACAGTATTTCACATTAGCCAAACTCACAGGAGGAAAGGAAACCAAATAAATAGTTTTCTAGTACCTGTATATACCTTTGCTATCCAAGACCTGCTCTTCTCAGGAGCAAGCACCCAAGACACCATTTGGTCTGTTTGAAACAAAAGCAAAAGGTGGGGCTGTTGGGTGGAAGATATTTCCAGACTGTGACGGATCAGATCTCTGATTCATCACAGTACCACCTCGATTGAGATCAGAACACCCACGGCCTCCCGTTATGCATCTTTCCTACTAGCTCTAAGCAGGGATAACATTTGCCTGAATGAATCTCCAATGCCTGGGCTCCGCACCTGTGGCTCAAGTGGCTAAGGCACCAGCCACATACACCCAAGGTGGCAGGTTCGAATCTAGCCCGGGCTCACCAAACAACAATTACGGCTGCAACCAAAAAAATAGCCAGGTGTTGTGGTGGGCACCTGTGGTCCCAGCTACTTGGGAGGCTGAGGCAGGAGACTCACTTGAGCCCAGGAGTTGGAGGTTGCTGTGAGCTGTGATGCCACAGCATTCTACCAAGGGGGACAGCTGGAGGCTCCTGTCTCCAAAAAAAAAACTCCACTGCCTGAGTCACACAGAGGCTAATCCATAAGTACTTGTTAAATCAATGAATTCTTGGGGCAGGGCAGGCTGTCAACAAATCCTTGTTCCTTTCCAGATTCTGTGCAAACTGACTCCTTGCCCCTTGAGACACTCACTATTCATTGGATCACAGCTTTTCTTACATTAGTTGTGTTTTATTTTCTTGGTTGAAGATACCTTGATGAATTGAGGGAAATATTCTGTTCTCAGAAACAGCCTGTTACAGATCTTCTAGGATCCCCCTTCTCCGCTTCCCATGTGCCTTCTCTACATAACTGGCAGTCCCCTGCACACTCCAAAGGCTAACAGCACTACCCTGAGGCTTGGTATTTGTCACTCTCTGCGGCTTGGGGCACGTTGCAGCTCCGCCCCTCTGAACAAAGGTCAAGAGCACATCTTCCTCTGGAAAGGTGATTATCCCTTTGGTAATTTGCCCCCCTCCCATTTAACTTAGCATTGCTGGTGTGATTGCAAACTAATACAGCCCCTTTGGAAAGTTGTATGGAGAACCCTCAAAGAACTCCTTCCATTTGATCCTGCAATCCCATTATTAGGCATCTATCCAGAAGAAAAAAAAAAATCATTGTATCATAAAGAGACTTGCACTAGATTGTTTATCACGGCTCAGTTTACAATCAGCAAGATGTGGGAACAACCCAATTGCCCATCAACCCATGAATGGCTTAATACATGTGGTATATGTATAACATGGAATATTATTCAGCCATAAAAAGATAGAGAACTACTATCTTTTGTATTAACCTGGATAGAGTTGGAGAACATTCTGTTTATTAAGGTGTCACAAGAATGGAAAAGCAAACAGCGGTCCAGGCATGGTGGCTCTTGCCTGTAATCCTACTATGTTTCCCTGAAAATAAGCCCTACCCCATAATAAGACCTAGTGCTGGGCATGCATTTCGGCAAGGAGGGGATGACATCCCCTGAGAATAAGCCCTAGTGTGTCTTCTTGAGAAAAAAAATAAATATAAGACAGTGTCTTATTTTCCGGGAAACACGGCAGCACTCTGGGAAGCCAAGGTGGCTGGATTGCTTAAGCTCAGGAGTTCAAGACCAACCTGGGCAAGAGCAAGACCTCCGTCTCTAGAAATAGGTAGGCAATTGTGACTGGTGACACCTGTAGTCCCAGCTACTTGGGAGCCTGAGGCAAGAGGATCACATTTCAGTCCAAGAGTTTGAGGTTGCTGTGAGGTATGATGCCACAGCACTCTACCCAGGGTGACAGAGTGAGACTGTCCTAAAAAAAAAAAAGCAAGCATCCAATGTACTAATGCGAAGCCAGTGGATAAAGTAATGCACACCCACAGAAGAGAAAAACTCAATGTAATTCAAGTTGCGGGGGAGGGAAAGGGTGGACACATTGGTGTGCTCCCACCTAATAAGCACAATAAAATAAAAAATAAATTGAGCATTGCCCTAACAATGTTAGTTTTCAGCTTCTCGAAAAACTACGTGAAAGAATTGGGCAAGTTTGCAGGTCTCCCTCCTGGACTTAGCTTGATTCACCTGGAAGGAGAAATCCATCTCCTCTGAGCAATTCTCAAGACAAAGACACTTGGCCAGACAGAAAGGAGGGTGAGCTGCTCTGATGCTCCACCGACTGGCCAGCCGCCAGCAGGCTGGTTTAGACATGTGGGAAGGAAAGAGCCACCTTGTCTTCCTGCCCTGGAAGAACGTGGCGGCATTCCAGCCTTGCCCTAAACTGGCTTTATCTCTTATCCCTCAGATAAAATGCCTAATCGCTTTCCTTTCCCCCAAATGTTTAAGAAACCAATAAAGGATTCAAAACCCCTCCATCAAAAGGAGCTTTTTCTCTCGCCCGCCACATGAAAATCCTAAGACTAGTCTCTTAGTCTTTGCTGGCAAGGCTAACTGGGCTTTAGAAGTACCCCCCAGCACCCTCAACTATTTGATTCTCTTCCAAACTAAACGCTCACACTGGATAGTTCCTGGAGAGGTTTCAGGGTGGCAGGAATGGCCCCTTCAGGATCTCATCAAATCCATGCAGTGAATTTCAGAGGGGTAATGCTTGGTATTTGACATCTCTCTCCCTCCCTGTCCTCCCCCATATTTCTACAAGTTATAACCTGGCATGCCCGCTCCCAGAAGCCAGAAATATGACAAATATTCAGATAAGCCAATGGAATTTAAAGTGCAGGTTCACTGCCTTGCTGGTGAGGCCTGCAGAATACACTTTGTAGGTGAAGCCCGCCTCTCCCAAAAGTAGAGAGGCGAGCCTCAGAACATCCCAAGCACCCAGGAGATGCTTTATAACTGTAGAATGAATTAATGAACCTTTTCTTTAAAATTATTACTTTTTAGAAACAGAGGTTCTCGCTCTTATTTCCTGGGATAGACTGTAGTTGTGTTACTCACCGCAACCTCAAACTCCTGGGCTCAAGTAATCCTCCTGCCCCGGCCTCCCTAGTAGCTGGGCCTACAGGTGCCTGATGCCACACCCAGCTTGTATTTATTATTTAAGAGATGATATCTTCCCGTGTTGCTTATTAGGCTGGTCTCAACAATGCTCTCACCTCAGCCTCCCAAAGTGCTGGGATTACAGACATGAGCCACCTGGCAGCCGAATCCCTATTTTAACGTAAGGTGACAATTTCCTTCTTAGGGAAATATTATAGAGAATATTTAAAGGAATTTGTACATACATCTTTAGAAAGTTTTTACTTTTAGCTGTAAGGGGCTTAAAGTCAGGTTAACCTGATCAATATCTGTTTTCCTGTTTGTTTTCTTTTTTTAAAATAGCAAGTAGTGGAGTAAAAAGAGCTTAAACCCATTTTTAAATCCCCATTCTGGCTCAATGAACAAGAGTTGTGTGGGCTCCGAGCATGTGGTGGGGGTAGGAATGGGAGGGAGGTGGAGGTTTTCCTTCTTGGCTGGACTAGTCACTGTCATGCCAAGGTTGAGGTTTAGGGTCTTTGTAATTCTATGGTGTAGAGTCGCTGTTCACTTCACAGCGGTCAGAGTAAGGGAGTTCCTTAGTCCTGTTGGCCCCATCTGAGACCTAGCCTTCCCAGACTCAGTCACATTTTTAAAAACATCCTTTCCTATGTCAAATGCCACTTTGGAGCTTACACACCAGTGTAATGTACAAAGCCCCTGACAGACCCCATTTCACTCAATGGCTCAAACGCAACAAAAACTTCTAGTAAGCCATGAAGATTTCAAGGTCTCCCAAGCTGGCAAGAGTTTCGGGGAAATCACAGGGAAATTTGTGTTTGCCGCATGATTAATCCTGGGTGGATTGGTCCCGGAAAAGCCCATGTGAGCAGCAGGCAGCAGCTTGCAGAATTTCACCGAATAAACTGGCCGAGAGGCCTCATTTTAGAGGAAAGTTCAGGGTGAGGGCGCGGCCTGGCAATTGAGGAAAACGCCAGATGTGTGGACAACAGACCTCCTTTGAATCCACTGACACACGGAGGAAATGACACATGGGACCAGATTATAAAACTGAACCAGATTATAAGCCCCAAAGAGGGAAACCCGGTCAGGCAAAGGGTCCTAAGAGAGGAATAATAAAATTCATCACCATAATTACCTCCCGGCCCAGCTCCCCAGCAAGAGCCAACAAAGGCTGGGCTCAATGAAGTTATTCATCCATATTCAAGTCCCCTCACGCATTATTCTCACACAAAGACCCTGCTGGGCCCCTGCTCCTTGCCAGCAGCCTGGAGCTCAGTGTCCATACCCAGCCAGCCCCCCACAGCCCAAGGAGAGCTTCTATCTCTAGCAGCTGGACCAAAGGTGGCATTTTCAGATAAGGCTTTTCACCACCTTTTAGGAGTACCTTTGACATTCAGGAGCTGGGAGTAAGAGAATTACAGCTAAGGCTTCTTCCCCGGGTGAAAAAAAAAGGGAGGCTGTTGCCTGGCACTGCCTTTCCTTAACAGGGCTGGCCCGAGGCTCAGGTCAGGGGCCTCCCTCGCTTCTCACTGGTGAGGACCAAAATGTCACTTGCACACTGTCTCGCCAAAAAGGAAATGTAACAAATACAGAACTGTATATATTCCAGTAGAAAGAGAAGTTCCAAAGATAGTGCAGCCACGAATAGTCCACGGCTCCCCAAAAGGAGGATGCTCAGTCCCTCCAAAGCAGACAACACAGCACAGGGTACGCACTCACTGTCATTTCCCTCAGGCTGGGTATTTTTTTCTGCATGAATTTGCAGAAGCCGAGGTTAAGTCCACCCCACCTGCAAATTACTCTCTCTCCAAGGATTCCCCTGGGCCTTGGCCTACCTTGAGCCTCACTTTGGAAAATGTGTTTAAGAGTTGACCTTTCAGATCAATATATAACCACCTACACAATCATACAAATGGCAAAACATAACTATAGTCCATAAAGTAGAAGAGGAGAGAGGGATGGGGAGGAGGGATGTGGGAGAAGGGAAAGTATTGGGGTGACCTCACCTAATGTGCATGATGCAATGGTACATTTCAAAACTATTAAGAAATGAGTATAATTGTGATGGATGTGTTACTTGGTTCAATATAAACATTTCACACTGTATATCGAAGCAGTAACCTGAACCCCATAAATGCATCAATGTACAAAGTTATGATTTAATAAAAAATAATTATTTAAAAAGAGCTGAGGCTCGGCGCCTGTGGCTCAAGTGGCTAAGGTGCCAGCCACATACACCTAAGGTGGTGGGTTCAAATCCAGCAAGGGCCGCCAAACAACGACAGCTGCAACCAAAAAAAAATAGCCGGGCGTTGTGGTGGGCGCCTGTGGTCCCAGCTACTTGGGAGGCGGAGGCAGGAGACTCGCTTGAGCCCAGGAGTTGGAGGTTGCTGTGAGCTGTGGTGTCATAGCACTCTGCCCAGGGGGATAGCTTGAGGCTCTGTCTCCAAAAAAAAAAAAAAAAAAAAAAAAAGAGTTGACCTTTCAGAGCATGCAACTCAGCAACCTCCAGCCCCAGAGATGCTAGTTAGCGCATAATTCCTCCCACCAACCCTTAGTGAGCAACTACCATATGCCAGACATTGTTTTGACCCTATGATCAAGGCTAGATGTAGCTGTGTCCTCTGAAACTTACATTCTACTTTTTCTCCACCCAATACACGTGCTCAGGCCTATGGAGCTTATATTCATTTGGGGGAAACAGGAAAGTAAAGACCCAAGAAAAGAAAGAATATACTGAGAAACGTTAATGGAGGCCACTACCGCAGCAAGTAGGCAGGAGGCGGCAAGGCAGGTGAAGGGAAATCGGAGAGCAAAGGGGAAGGGAAGAGGCGGAGACGCGGCAGGCAGCTGCTCTTCTCCCTCCACCATGGGATGGAGTACACTGAAAACACAAGGAGTTGGGTGGCGCCTGTGGCTCAAAGGGGTAGGGCACCAACCCCCATATACGGGAGGTGACTGGTTCAAACCCAGCCCCGGCCAAAAACTACCAAAAAAAAAAAAAAATACCCCACACAAGGGAGCGGCCCCTGTGGCTCAGTGGGTAGGGCGCCAGCTCCAAATACCGAGGGTGGCAGGTTCAAACCTGGTTCCGGCCAAACTGCAAAAAAAAAAAATAAATAGGTGGGCGATGTGACTGACGCCTGTAGTCCCAGCTACTCCGGAGGCTGAGGCAAGAGAATCGCCTAAGCCCAAGAGCTGGAGGTTGCTGTGAGCTGGGACGCCACAGCACTCTACCAAGGGCTATAAAGTGAGACTGTCTCAAAAACAAACACACACACACACACACATACACGGAGTCACCAAGACTCATTCAGTCAGCGACATGGTTAAGTAAATTCAACCTGTGGCTCCAAACCCACTTAAACAGCCAGGCTCGATGGTTCACGCCTGTAATCCTAGCATTTTGGGAGGCTGAGGCAGGTGGATCCCTTGAACTCTAGCAGTTTGAGGCCAGCCTGAGGAAGAGTAGGACGTCTCTACTAAAAATAGTAAAACTAGCCGGTACTAGCCGGTCGTCGTGGTGGGCGCCTGTAGTCTCTGCTACTCCGGGAGGCTGAGGCAAGGGGATCGCTTGAGCCTAGGAGGCTGCTGTAAACCAGGACGCCGCAGCACTCTACTCAGAGCACGGTGTGAGATCTTCTCAAAACAAAACACCACCACCCCACTTAAACCTCAACGTTATCAGAAGACCCCCACTGGGATTCTTTTCCCTCAATTATCCTCAAGAGGATGGGGTCCCGAGTGTGTCCAACATGCTGGCGCAAAGTGCGTGAGATCGAGCAGTCCCCAGAAAGACCAAGGCCGCTGGGGTGAGGGAACCCTCCTTCTGGGCCCTGCGGTCCGGAACGTCCCTCCAGATTCTCCTGGGACCGGTTCTCGTGAAGTGTGGGGATGCAATCTCTTGTGAGCAGACTACAAGGCAGGCCCTCCGCTGCCCACCCTCGCAGCCCGCGGACGCTCTCAGCACCAGCTGAGCCGGCACCCAGCCACCTCGCGTGCGCACACTCTCCCAGCTCCCCGGCGCTCTCCTGCACAACCTCAAACGCCAGGCCCGGGCATTCCACAAGTCCCCGCTCGCTCGACCCCGCTAGCAACCGCAGGGAGCCACTTGCGCCCGGTCTTACCTCCTTGTCCCGCGGTCCAGAGAGATGCGCTTCCCAAGACCAAGAGCAGAACTGGCACCTTCCACATCTTTCCGTTCGACTCGCTCCTTCGGGGGCCGAGATGCTGGTTTCGGAGCTGGAAGAAGATGGGAAAGCCCTGGAGCCACAGGCCGGTCCGGAGAAGGAGCGCAGCAGAGCGGAGCGGAGCCGGGCGCGGACCGGTGCCCAACTTTCCTGCGCGAAGGGCAGCGGCGGAGCAAACTTAGCGGCCGAGAACTTCTCGGCGGAGTCAGCATTTATCTCTCCCGACGGGGCGGGGGGCGGGGGGCGGGCCGGCGTTAGGTGGTCTCAGCCCCCGCGCACTAGGACCGCCCTCGGGCTGCGTTTGGCCGGCGCCAAAACGATGATCTCAGGCCAGGTTTAAAGTTACAGGGCCGCAGCTGCGGGGGCCCGGGACTGCGGCCCCGGGCCTGGCAAAATGGGCTTTTTATTCTGTTTAACAACCAGAGGGAAAGGGGCCACCTGCAGTAAGGGTTTTGTTTTGTTTTCTTTTAAAAATATTTCTCCTGTTTTTTAAAGAGTAAGGCACAAGCCTACGTTTTTCTTGTTGTGGCCTGAAGTCGGAAGTAAACTGTTCCTTGTGTGGCCAAGAGTTTTAGAGCTAAGCTTGGGATTGTTCTTGTAAATATTGAATTTGATGGCTTAAAAAAAAAATGTTGGCCGTCATCTGGGTGGGCCGGAGGCGGTGTGCGCTGTTCAATTGCGCCCTTGTGCCGAGGACCCAAGAGGGGCGGGCTCCGGGGGACTGTCCTAGAGCTGGCTGGTTGGTGGCTTTGGCAGTTTGGAGTTTGGGGAGGGGGGGAATGCTAAACTCCATCTGCTTCTCCCGACCCTAGGATGCAGCGCCGAGACGCTAGGACCCACCGACTGGCTCAGGCCGAGCAGGCCCGGCCCCTGGTCTCCAACCTGTGTCCACCTCCGGCTCGGTCTCACCCCTTCGAATCCCGCAATTTGGCTACGTAATCCCCACTTTCCTAGTTCAAGCAATCTTGCCTTGATCACGGGTACCCTCGGGTATCCACACACGAGAACTTAACGTTTTTTGCGCCTTTCTGAGTTGTCGGAAATGATTTTTTTTTTAGAAAAGCTGTTTGGGAGGTGGTCTCTGCTCCACTCCCAGATGCCACAAATTCCGTTTAACAAAAGAACCTTCAGGTCTTCAAACGCAGCCTTCCAAGAGACCCACAGAGTCCCACACCAGGGTGTTAATGGATTGTTTTCAGATCCTTGTCAATGACCCTGATTACAAATTATTTTACCATAAGAATGGGAGATTGTTTTAACAGCTCCGATTCCTAGGTTCCCTCCCCGCCCCCCCCCCCGACTTTTAAAATCAGACCTTTTGGGAATTCCTATTTTAAATCAGTATCCCCAAGACACTTCTCTGCAGAGACTTTAGGTCTGTGCTTCTCAACCTGTGGGTGGCCACCCCTTTGTAAAAAGGAAAACACATCGGGCATATCAGATATTTACATTATGATTCGTAACAGTAGCAAAATTACAGTTATGAAGTAGAAACGAAAATAATTTTGTGGTTGGGGGTCACCACAACATGACGAATTGTGTGAAGGGGTGGCGGCATTAGGAAGGTTGAGAACCACTGACTTAAGTAGACTTTGCCCTTCCCCAGGCAGGTGTAGCTTCTGTGAGTCTTCTCCATTACTAAAGCCCTCCTAGGTGTAATCTTAGAGCTGAGTGCTCAAACTAAAGAGAGGCTGAGGCTGGGGTTGGAAATGGAAAGAGAAAACTAGTGATGAGAATATTCTTTTTCTGGGGGGCGCCTATGGCTCAAGGAGGGCGCTGGCCCCATATACGGGGGTGGTGTGTTCAAGCCCGGCCCTGGCCAAAACTGCAACAACAACAAAAAAGAGTATTCTTTTTCTTGAACTGACTTCCCCATCTTACAGACACACGTTATTGCTCCAACATCAGTGTTTAATGACAGTCTGAGCTGTACATGTCTTTCAAGGTGTTAGGTGGAGAATATAGGCAAATCCACTCCAAGGTGACCAAAAAAAAAAAAAGATGGACCATTTTATGTTACAAATTGAAACTAGGCTCAGCGCCTATGGCTCAAGTGGCTAAGGCGCCAGCCACATACACCTAAGGTGGCGGGTTCACATCCAGCCTGCGCCCGCCAAACAACAATGATGGCTGCAACCAAAAAATAGCCGGGCGTTGTGGCGGGCACCTGTGGTCCCAGCTACTTGGGAGGCTGAGGCAGGAGACTCGCTTGAGCCCAGGAGTTGGAGTTGTGAGCTGTGATGCTACATCACTCTACCCAGGGGGACAGCTTGAGGCTGTCTCAAAAAAA
>CAUYQV010010470.1:0-41479 GCA_963574575.1 Galagoides demidoff | reverse complement strand
GACGGCAAACGTGATGCGTTGGAGTGTCGGGAGTTCAGACGTGTGCTCTTAAGATCTGTGCTCCCCCCGCCCTCCCCTTCCTCATCACCTGTGCTCCCCCCGCCCTCCCGTCCCCATCACCAGTGCTTCCCCACCCCAATGCAGTCAGCACTTCCCATTCAAACCCAGGTAGCGCTGCCCGGCCGGTGACTCACGTGTGGTCTCTGCGCACTGTGTGTCCCTTTCCCCAGAACTCTGCGTAAGCCAGGTAAAGGCAGAGGCCACCCTTCTCTTGCCCCTACCATGTTAGATTTATGGTATGCAGAATTGTACCCCCAAAGCTTGAGGAATCCTCTCAACTCAAACTACATTATCTTATACTGTGTTTCCAAGTGTTTGAGACTAGCAAACACAACCTCGTGTGGCTAAATCCTTGGGCTCTAATCACCGAGTTGACAAAACATGCACAGGCAGCCTGGAAATCATTAGAATTTGGGAGACAGAAACCTTCTGCCCCCAGCCCGATCCAGCTGGTACTGTGTTCTCCTCCAGATTTTAATACAAGTACAAATTTTTTCTGAACTACTTTACTCCAGAATTTTAAAAAGCTTATGAAGGACAGTCAAGGAGGTGGAACCTCACATTCCCCAGTGGCAGTGTCTGTACTGTCCCAGAGCAATCAGGAGCCCCCCCCACCTCTGAAAATACCCCATGGTCAGCTCTGGCACGAGCAATGTTGGAAGCTGCTTCCACTGGGCAGCTGCTCTGAAATGCCGAGGAACTTCTCATGAGCGTTTGAAAGCAGGGGATATGTGCTCATTAGTATTCTACTCATAAAGGAGGTATCTATAAGAAGACCCCTCTGTCCCCCCCCAAAGAAGTCAATAAAAATACATTTGCCCTGCAAGTGAAAATACTTCCCATAACTGTTTAAATTTGGCCTGAATAATCCCCTCAAACACGCACGCCCTAGAAGTCATAACATTAGCCCCTGCATCCCAGGGCACTAGAGAATTCAATAAGGTGCGTGAGGGGGCTTAGTACCGAGTGAGAAATCAGCGGAGGTTGGCCTGGTTATAATTACCTGAAATTGATGTCCGTAATTGTTATCAGTTTTGCTCTTATGCTGCTTAAATGCCTAACGGCCACACACCAGACTTCTGGCAAGGGTCTGGTGGGTTGCGGCATCAGCACCTCGGGCTAGGAGCTTATGTGAGGAGTCTGATGGCAGGGCCGGCAGCGGGTGAGGGACATGGGGACACTGGCCTCCTTTCCCTGTCACCACGCAGCAATCACAGCAACTCTGTGTGTGGACGAGCTGCATGTGTCTAGGGGAGAGAAGAACAAGGATGAAGTCAGCCACAGCCCCCCGGGGCCAGCCCTTGGGCTTGCTCATGTATCTCTCTGTGTCACAGCCATGGACGGGTCACATCCCTTTCAGGGACAGTTTTAACATGGGGAAAAAAGAATGCTCCCTGACATGAGATCATAAAAGCCCGTACACTTTGTGATGTCGGAACCAGGCATTCGACAGAGCTGTTTCTCACCGCGTCCCACCAGAGCTGGGAGGCAGCCCTCACTCACTGCTTCTTCCCGAACCCACAGTCCTGAAACCCCGAGGATCTGGCCCCCGGCTCTGTTTGCTGATTGTGTAGAAAAGTCAGGGAGAGTATCCCCGTACTTATTCCAACTCAAACAAAGCAAAATTGGTCTTCGTTAAGAGGCTCCCATGTTAGACTGCTGCCGTCACACAATCTTGTGGGGAAATACCCACAAACACCACTTCCCCACCCGGCCCCGGCCGCAGCTGCTTACGTTGTACTTAACTTTCCACCATTTTGCTTTGATTTTGAACATCTTTGGGGAATTTCAATGGAAAATGAGAAGCCAGGTTAATGTTTACTGCTGAGCCATAAATACAACTCTGTCCCCTGCTGATAGAAAAGTGTTAGGAGTAAGTGTCTTATCTTACAAAATAGGTGAGTGGGGGTTCCTTAAAATGCTAAGCATATTTTAAAGTATGTTTTTACAACTCGACAGAATCTGGGGAGAAAAGAGGCTTAAAACTAAAGTGTTAGGAGCTGCTGCCAATTGAAAATGAATCTCAAATGAAGATAAATCACCCCTGAGCATGCAAGATGGAACAATGGGAAATATTATCAGAATTGTAAAAATTTGATTTGCATGCAACTTTTCAGAAACACAGCTTTGTAAGCAGAAATTGAAACAAACAGACTGGTGAAATGGGGGTGAAAATTGGTCTAAAATTCCAAACATATATGTCAAGAGATGATTATTGGATTTTTTTTTTTTTTTAAGAAGAAAGCCCTGTTTTACAAAGTGTACCTTGATAGCTCCTTGCCGTGAAGGATTACAAAGAGCATTTATAAGGTGCGCTAACTGCTGAGACCCTGCAGGGTATAGCAGGAAGACGATTAATCACCCCACTTATGAAATATCCGCTGCTTATATTTATCCCAGACACATGTAATCTCTAATACCGTTAGTGATTTTTTGAGACTGTTCTTGTCCCCATTCCCCTGATAGGACCCATGCAGGACATCTACACAGCTCATTCCAGGCCAACAGCTGTTGAGTGGCAAGTCAGGGTTCAGGCTCAGTTTATCCTGTCCTGAAACACACCATCTTCTTGTCCACGACATCTCGGGCCTCCCAGGCAAGCAAGGATGGGAAGGAGCAACTCTGTCGTGGCCTTACCACATCTACTGTCCACAACAGTAGATTGGACATCGGCCCAATATACATGTTATGCTTGTTGGGAGGAAGAGGCTTGGCCCACGATAGAGAATCTGCCAGTTTGAGTACAAATCAGGATTTGGGAGAGACTGAAGGACCAATTTACTCAATGACAGTGTTTTTTACAAATCAGTTTTATTTTCTGGTGATTGTTTTCTAATGGAGGTGTAATTCATATAATGTAAAATTTGCTGTTTCAAAATATACAGTTTCATTGGGTTTTAGTGTATTCGTAATGTGGCATAGATGTCACTGCTGTCTAATTGTAGAACATTCCAATCATCCCCCCACCAAAAAAACCCATGGCTATTAAAGTCCTTTCCCCTTCCCCATCTTCCATTTCTCCAGGCCCCGACAAGCACCCTCTCTGTCTGTGGACTGGCCTGTTTAGACATTTCAGAGCAGAGGGACTGCACGGCTGTGTCATTTGGTGACTGGCTCCCTCCACTTAGCATAACATATCCCACGCCCTCTGCCTCGTGCCCTGTCTGGGAACATCATCCATTTTTATGGCTGAGTGATACTCCATGGTATGGATATGGCACATGCTCGTCACTGACTGAATGACGTTTCCATGTCTCCAAGTTTCATCTCAGGGAGTTTGGTGTGAGCCCAGGCAAACCAAAAACAGCAAGCGTGTCCTGCAGAGTAGAGACCTAATGGTAATCCCAAGGCAGAAGCTAGGAGAGCCTTCCAGGGCTTCCTGATGCCTTCAGAACAAGAGGGGGATGGCTGACCACAGCCTTCCAGGTCAGGTGCTGTGACGCTTGCAGCTGTGACCTCAGTCAGGCCACTCAGCTGTGACCTCAGTCAGGCCACTCCTCAGAGAGCTCCAGCTGCCCTCCTTTCGGATCTCAAACATGTCATCCCCTCCGTCCCAGGGTCCCGTGTTCTCTTCTCTGCCTGGAAGTCTCTGTCTCCACCTGCTGCCAGCCACCCACTCCTCTTGGTCTTCGGGTCTCAGCCTAAATGTTGAGAGGGCACAACCAGTGACCTGAAAAAGGCCTGCCCAACCTTTCCTATTTTCCTGGCACTCTTCTTTCTCTTTAAAACACATTTCCTAATTTGCGATTGTACACTCATCACGTTTGCTCATTTAAGGTCAGTCGCCTCCGCCACTCACAGTCACCACAACAGGGGCTGTTTCTGCTGTTGTTACTCATCTCTGGGACCCAGCGGAATCGCCGTGTGTGGGGTCAGCCTGCACTGAGCGGGTGCCTTGATGTTCCTGGCCAGGCTGGATTTCCTTGCACCTGGGACAGTAGCCCACAAATCAGCATCAGCCTCCCCAGGGAGCTTCTCAGATGTGCCAGTTCTCAGCCCTGCCTGAGAACCGCTGGGATGGAGGACATGAAACTGTGTTTTAACAATAGCCCCAAGTGTACTCTTAGTATAACCTCCCTTCTAGGTTGAGCTCCTTGAACCCCAAAGTGAGAGAGCAGGAGAGGTTTCTAAGGCACAAAGTAAAGGTGGAAACAATAATCTCATAGGGCGCTTTCATCCTGCACTTCCTAGGAAATAATTTAATCTTTGCCCTTTTGCTCCCGCCTACCCCATGGCTGATGGGTTCTGGCCTTTTCCCTGAAACAGAAGCTGCCAGGGTATTTGTCTGATACTGTCTGTGTTCTGGAGAGGATTAGACAGGGTGTGGAGAGGCAGGGTCGGTGAGTACAAATTATGGTAGATCGTCCCTTAAGAGCACCCCTGCTATTGAGAAGTAAGACAACCTGATAAAATCTAAGCTAATGGTTCAGGCTGAGGATGTCAGCCCTTCCTACGTTTCCATACAGTTGTGTCAGAGAGCCTGGTCCTGCACCAGAATCAGCTCAGGTGGGGTCGGCATCTGCTCTGCGCTCAGCTCAGCCCTGCAGCCTGGGGCTGCTTCTCTTGGGGTTGCTTTAGCATCTCAAGAAAGGAGGACATAGCGGTGGGAATGTAAATTAGTCCCACCATT
This sequence comes from Galagoides demidoff, assembly GCA_963574575.1. Classification (NCBI taxonomy): domain Eukaryota; kingdom Metazoa; phylum Chordata; class Mammalia; order Primates; family Galagidae; genus Galagoides; species Galagoides demidoff. The sequence continues at coordinate 36,789 of CAUYQV010010470.1, read as the reverse complement.
ATGTAAAACAGTATGGCAGTTGCTCAAAAACTGAGAGCTACCATACGCCCAGAAATCCCACGTCTGTAACTATATTGAAGGGGAATGAAATCAGGGTCTCATCAGCTGTCTGCACTCTCACACGCCCTGCGGCACTATTCACCATAGCCAGGACGTGGAATCAACCCAGGTGCTCACTAGCTGATGAATGGACTAAAATGTATATGTGCATAGTATACAGGGTGTTCATAAAGTTCGTGTGCAATTTTAGATTGATGCTATTTTAAATTACACGTGCACTTTATAGCCACCCTGTAAATAATACTTCATAGTACTATTCACCTTTAGGAAAAATAGGAAATTCTTTTGTGACGTGGGTTAACCTGGAGCGCATCGTACTGAGTGAAATAATACAGGCCCAGAAAAACAAACACGGCATGATCTTCTTTGTATGTGAAATCTAAAAAAGTGGAACTCGTTTGGAATCGAATGGTGGCTGCCGGTGCTGGAGTGGGGATGTAGGGGTGTAAGGAGATGCTGGTGCAGGGTCTCGGGTTCCAGCTGGAGTGAGTACGTTCCGGAGAGGTATTGGGCAGCACCGTCACTATAGCTAATCGTATGTTGCATACTTGAAATTTGCTGAGATTAGATCTTAAATGTTCTCACCACACAAAATAAAAACAATGTAAGGTGATTCCACGTTAATTAGCTTGATTGGGGTAGCATTTCACAATTTATACTTATTTCAAAGCATTACATTATGCACCATCGGTATACACAAATGTCATTCATTGATTCTGCCTCAGCGAACCTGAAGGGGGTGGGTGTAGAGAAAGGAGGGCCAGGCCCTTCCAGTCAGCCAGGGAGTGGGCTGTCTCAATGTCACACCAAGAGGTAGAAGCCTCCAGACCACTGAGGCTCCCCTCAGGAACTTTCTGGCATCAATAACAGTATCCTGATATGCCTGTGACACCCCTTATAAGGGGCTGCTGGTCCAGCTGAGCACTGCCTGTGCCCACGGCACCCGGCTTAGTGAGCACCTGTAAAGGAATTTGTTTAAAGAGTGCATATGGGCTTAGCACCCATAGCTCAGTGGGTAGGGCACAGTCCACATACACTGGGGCTGGCAGGTTCGAACCCAGCCTGGGCAATGGTAACTACAACAAAAAAATAGCCAGGCTTTGTGGCAAGTGCCTGTAGTCCCAGCTACTTGGGAGGCTGAGGCAAGAGAATCGCTTAAGCCCAAGAGTCTGAGGTTACTGTGAGTTGTGATGCCATGACACTCTACCGAGGGTAACATAGTAGGACTCTTGTCTCAATTTAAAAAAAAAAAAAGATGCATATAGCTTGGCTATGTACCTTCAGCCAAGCCAGCTAGTGAAGAGTCCTTGGCAGTGAAGACCCCAGATGTAGCCTGCTTGGGAGGCAGAGTCAGTGCTCAGCCCTGCCTGAACCCAGGGCTGGCCGCAGGGTAACTGAGCAGCACCACGGCACCAGCAGGCAGTGTGAGGGGGTCTCAGCCGACCCACCCCCTCTAGAGAACGGGCCACCTGAGCTGAGCACAGAAGGACGTGGGAGGAGGACAGTGAAAACCAGTCACTGCTTGTAAAGTCCTGGCTTGGAAACCACACCAACCAGAGCAGCCCTCGGATTCCCACTGTACAGAGTCCCCCCGCCCATCCTGGGGGCCAAATTTTAATTCCTATCAGGAAATCATGGTTATGTAATCAGATAGTTCTAAATAAAGCAAATGGTTCTCTCAGAAGGTTCTGGGAGTCTAATATTGGTATTTGTAATAAAAAAAGTTACAAATACCATGCCATTCCTTAGATGCAATGGTGAAGAATTCTGTTTAAATGACTTCTTTTTCTTCTCTCAGAGAAATTAAGAAACTAAACAAATGTCGCATGCTATAATTTCAAAAAAGAAAATGTCACTAACCCCCTCCCCCACAGCCATTTATTTTAGAAAGGTTGAGTTTGTTTCCCAGTCAGCAAAGCTTTTGAAGTACCTATTGGTCCAGACATCTAAGCCCTCTACAGAGTTGATGGTTAGAAACCCAAGACCAGGTTTCACTCACACAGTCAGAAGAGGGCTGCCCGTCTGCACTGAAGACATTCCCAACAGACATCCAGGGACGTGTCACGTCTGCGGGAAAGACTTTCTCTACACAGGCCTCTGCCACCCCCACAGGGTTTCATCCAGTGACAGATTGATTATTATACCAGAGATGCAGGACTACAAGGAGGTCTTCTCATTGTATAAATTTTATTTCTATAGTTTTCATATTCTACCTTATTTAGAAAACACTTAAATTACATCTACCTGTAATGTTATTTTATTAGCGTGGCATTAAAAGTTAATCTTTAGCGTGGGCATCATTGGTGGAATTGGTCCTCCCCACCCCCAACTCTGCTGAAAACAGTGTTGACACAGTTTTTACGTCTTCATTTTGGTCTATTTCAGTTCCCAAGGTGCCCACTTAGTCAACTGACCAAATGCAAGAACCCGAGGCCCATTTTAGTCCTGAAAACTTCTCTCTTTTAATTCTTTGCCTATGAATAATTCATTTGTCTGCATGGCTTCTGAAGCAAATCTTCTTTATACAAGAGAAAGGAGAATGTAGTAGAACAGAGTAAGTGCCATGAAATCCCAGGTCTGCCCTCAGAACGCAGGCTAAGATATGGAGGGAGATGGGGGGTTCTGTGTCTGTGACGCGTTAGCAGGCCCATAACTGGGGATTCATGGTATGAGCTATTGGAAGGAACAATAGAGGTATTTATGCAGAGCACCATACAAGTTCTTGTTCTGGGTATTAAATCCATGTTCTCATGTTAATTTCTGGAATATTTTACATGTTTTGGGACTTACGACTTTTTTTTTTTTTTAAATAGAGTCTCACTTTGTCGCCCTCGGTAGAGTGCTGTGACGTCACAGCTCACAGCAACCTCCAGCTCTTGGGCCTAGGTAATTCTCTTGCCTCAGTCTCCCAAGTAGCTGGGACTACAGGCACCCGCCACTACGCCCAGCTATTTTTTGTTGCAGTTTGGCTGGGACTGGGTTCGAACCCACCACCCTCAGCATATGGGGCTGGCACCCTACTCACTGAGCCATGGGTGCCGCCCAGGACTTATCACTTTTTAAAATATATTTTGTTGTGTGTATTTAAAATATACAACCTGATATTACGGAATGCATATAGATAATAGAATGGTCACTAGATGGACTTTGAATATAAGTTCTCAAGATTTAATTTAAAGTACTTTGGCAACAAGAGTTTGGAAGGACCTTAGTTTACACAATGCATATTCCTAAAAAGGAATGAAAGTTAAATTTTTACAAATAAAACCATTTTAATTTATTTTTAAAAAGGAATGCTTTGGGGGGTTACTTTGTGTGGCTAATACTTGCTTTATTGTTTCCGCACAATTGCAGGAACACTGCCTTCGTCCATTCTTTTATTATTCACCCTTAAGTTCAACAGACAGGGAGTCGCTTCCGGTCAGGGCACTGTGCCAGGCTGCTGAGAGCGCAGAATGGTGCTGCTCGCTCTTGCGTCATCCTAGCCTGTTCCAGGGTCTCCCACCTCCCAACTCTGGGGCCGAGGAAGGATTTGTGGTAGAGGGCTTTGGGTGGGGGAGAGGAGGCCGAAGTTGTGCAGAACATAACCCCGGCCGCCACAAGCAGCGGGCTGATTGTCATTAGGAAGGTTTTGCTACATGGTTATTATTTTTATCTAGGCCCTCCCTTTAACTAAGTATTATTTGAGATGATACGACAATGATAAGAGATCGCAGCCCAGTATAAAGATGAAGACTGAATAAAAATAGAAAGGAAAGGAAAAGGATAAAAATGTGTCCTGATGTTGTAGAAAAGTAACATCTTGAACGCCAAACTCAGCTGCAACGTTTCCAGTGAAGACGTCCAGGATTTGCTTGAGAGGAAAGGGGTGAGGGCACCGTGTACAGATGAATGAGGTCAGCTGTGCATCAGCAATCGCTGAATTTGGATGATGGGGGTGCAGAGGGCCCCTCTATTTTTATGTACATAGTAAATTTTCTAAAGTAATTTTGAATAAACACCAGGTCAGCAAACAAAGAAATCCTTATGAGTTCTATTAGCCAAGGCAAAGAGTAACACCGTGGGTTATATAATTCTCATAGTCCAGAGAAGGAAGCAGAGCAGTTTTAAAGTGAATTTCAAATTAAGTATGTCATGAGGGTATTTATTCGAAGAGCCGGAAAATGTGTGAATTCACACAGAGGGGCTGGGGGCAAGGCCGGCAGGGAGGGAGGCTTCATGTGAACCTTGTCAGAATCACCCAAGGGGCGATCAGGAGAAGCAGGTGGCCTCCAGTCAGTGTTCTGTGGTTGGTTTCTCTGTGACCAGGGCCCGACAGCAGCAGCAGGCGGGGACAGTGCCCTGGAGGATGCTCTCGGCCTCTCCCTTCCCTGCTCTCACACTGGATGCACACAGCCGTTTCTCCAACTCCGATTTCTCTTGAGTTCCAGATCAGTTTAGAAACTTCCAGAAACTAGATTATGTGTACTCTCAGGCTCAGCAAGTTTAAACCAAGCTCTCGGGTTTCCCCACCTGCCCCCCGACCTGTCCTGGGGCTTCTCCCTGGCAGACCCTGGAGTCTCCACTTTCCCACTGGCCCAGCTGGACACCCTGCCTGCCCTAGCCCTGTGTTTTGGCGCAGCTCATAACCTTCTTCTGGCTCCACTGACACTCAGGGGCCAGCTCCTACAGAAACAGGAACCCCCACGGGACCTGCTGCGTTAAGAACATGTCCTCCTCCCTGGAGGACTCCCCGGCCTGCTCCAGCCCCAGCCCCAGCCCTTACCTCCCATCTGCCAGACCCTGAGCTGGGGCTGGTCCCTGAGCTGCCCATCTAGTTCTTCTCCCAGGATGCCCTGCTGCGATGTCCTGCCCCCAGCAGGAGGCCTTTTTAATGTCTTAGAAGATTAGTGAGTTACTCCATAAGCTTCTCCAGCCCTGAGGGGGGCTGCTGTGGTGCCTCAGCCATCTCCTGCTAGCCTGCAGTGGACTCGCCCCCGGTGTTGCCTGCACGACCACGGGCACGAGCAATCCTCCCTCTCTCTGGATGTAACTCCTGTTGTCCCAGTCTCCTGGCCTCCCGCTGGTCTCGAATCTCCCTCCTCCTCATGCAGCTGGAGGGCGATACAAGCTGTACTTTTGAGGCTCAGCATCCAGACGGAGCGACAGAAGCAGGGGGCTAAAGCTTGTTTCTGCTCCCCCGGCCAGGCAGGTTTCCAATTTTGATACTTTACCGTGTCTCTCTTCATACCCTCCCCTGTACCTGGCTCATGATTGGGCACTCAGTAAGTAAAAAGGGAATCGTCTTGGTGAACTATAAACAACGTCGCTGATGTGTTTTCTGAGCTGGTGTTTGGCTGTGTCTTTCTCGTGCATATCCATGAAGAGTCTAGCCCCTGCCTGGTGTCATCTCCGTTGGCATGTTTGAGAATGGGCAGCAGCAATCTTATTAACGAGCATTCAAACACACAAAAAACGTGCTGTACTTCTCTGCTCTTAAGAATAGTTTTGAGTTTTTATTGACAGGTGCAATTTTTATTTTTAAGTCCTATGATTGCTTTTCTTATAAATGCAGCTCATGATAATGACATTAAAAACATAGGTTAGCAAGAATTTTTGACAAGTAAGAAATGACACATACGTCAGCCCATTCTACTGCCGTTCCTTCCCGTATCTTTTCTGCGACACACTCAAAGTTAAGCCTGGAGGTTTTCTGTGAACAAGAACGGCGCCCACGCTGCTTGGTTGGGAATTTCTGTGTTCAGACTACTGGGTATTATCAGCCTAGTGATTTTTCTCAGGGGGACAGCCGCAGCTGGCTTGTACTATCTCTGCAATTCCGTAAGTGTGTGTTTATTTTCCCATTGTACACTCAAAGATAACAATGATATATTGCCCCTTCCTTAATCTCTTCTCTTTTCCTTTATAGAACCTTGGGGATACAGAATTATGTATATGAAGGATCATAAAATACCAAGTACAATGTGAACACAGTTGCCACTTAGGTCTTTAACTGTTGCCGTAAATCAGAGACCAAGCCCAGCTTTACCACAGTGAGAGAAATGCATTTCTAGTATAGGTGGGACTCACCTGAAAATCGGTTGGTGACAGCAGCCCCCTTGCTGGAAACGCATGACTCACAAGTGTTCAGTAGTTACAAAGACCTTGCCCGCCCACTAGACCGCCGAGGCTCTGGGAAGGCCAGGCTTCCCTTTCTGATACCTCTTGTATAACGCGCCTGTCTCTGCATCTCCAGCCTCTCTCTCCTTCCCAGCTCCATGCAGCCTTCAAAACAAACTGGCCTTGGCTCGGCACCTGTAGCACGGTGGTTACGGTGCCGGCCACATGCGCCAAGGGTGGTCGGTTTGAACCCAGCCTGGGCCGGCTAAACAGCAATAACAACTGCAACAATAAAAAAAATTGCTGGGCATTGTGGTGGGCACCTGTAGTCCCAACTACGTGAGAGGCTGAGGCAAGAGAATGGCTTAAGCCCGACAGTTTGAGGTTGCTGTGAGCTGTGATGCTACGGTACTCTTCCAAGGGCGACGTAGGGAGTCTCTGACTCAAAAAAAATTATATATATCTCACACATCCTGGCCTTAAACACGCTCCTCCTTTTCCCAGCGACTCACCTAACCTCAGGGATCCCACAGGGTCTCTTTGCCTCTCTGTCTTTCTCCCCATCACTGCTCCTGGCATTCGCCTTCCCCTGCTGTGGGCTTATCCAGACTGACCTGGTGCGGACACCGCAGTGTCTGGCCCAGGCCCTCATGTCTCCTCCCCTAGGTCCACAACATGGTAAAGGGCAGGCCAGGTGGTTCTACCATCCTTTCTGTCCCTCCTCTGGGGGCCTTTCTGCCTCTTCCTAGGCTGTTCCTTCTCTGCCCAGGTCTGAAACACCAGTGTCCCCTGGGTTCTGCTCTTGGCTGTTCTACTCACCCACACTCTTTAGGGACCCCTCCCTGAACTCCCACCTCTTTGCCCAGAAAGCCCAAGTCCACATCTCTAGCCCACATCTGTCCCAAAAGCTCCACCATCCCTGGGGCCTCCTGATCCAAACGTGATAGGGGCATGTCCCTGCCTAGACGTCTGTCCATGGACACCTGAGAGACAGCATGAATGTACTGAGACCCCCCAACTTTCCCCGAGTGCTTCTGCCCCTTCCCCTTCCTTCCTCTGTCTCCAGGGTCAACCCCACCCCACCCCCACCCACTCGTCCTTGTCCCCGTCCTGTGGATTTTACATCCTAAATATTTTTAATATTCTTTTCCTTCTTCCTCAGTCCTGCCACAACTTGTCCAGTTTCCACCTGCACCCTTTTGTGCCTGGGCTACTGTCATAGAGCCTGGTGTCTGGACCCCCAGGCTTCACTGCACCCAAGCCAGCTGATGGTGTGTTTATTGGGCGTTGACACAGAGCAAAGGAGTAAGGAAAGGGCGGCCTCCAAGAGGACGGCCTGAGACACCGAGTAGGGGATAGCGCTGAGTCAGCTGAGGAGGAGACGAGGGAAGAACAGTTCCTATCTGGCTGCTTTGGGCTTTTTTGGAGGTGCTGGTGAATATATTATTTTCCTATTGCTGCTGTAAACAGTTGCTATAAACTTCATGGCTTAAAACAACATAGGTTTATCATTTTACAGTTCAGCTGTCCGAAGTCCAAAATCAGACTCAAATGAAGGTGTTGGCAGGGCTGAGCGCTTCTGGAGGCTCCCGAACAGTGTTTCCCAACCTTTTTTTTTAATCTCACAGCACACCTGGACCTATAGTTACACTTCCCAGCACATTTAAATTATGTTGATCAAAAAAAAAAGTTAAAAAAGGAATATACTTACTGTGCTTTGAACTTCTTTCAACAATAATTTGTGATCTTTAAAAATTTTCACGGCACACCTAAGATCCTCTCACGGCAACCGGTTGAAAATCACCGTTCCCAGCTGCCTGGGCACCTCAGTTCTGAACCTCCCCTTCTGTTTTCAAAGCCAGCTGTTGTAGCACCTTCTGGTTTCTCTCCTGACTCTGCCCCTCCTCCCTGTCTTTGGTAAGGACCCCAGTGGTGACACTGAGCCCAGCTGGATAATCCAGGGTCATTGTCCTCATCTCAAGATCCTTCATTTATCGACATCTGCAGAGTCCCTGTCCCAGGTAAAGTAAGATATGCACAGGTTCTAGTAGTTGGGTGAGGAAATCTTTGAGGAGACCATTCCTCAGCACACTGCAGGGGAAGAGGGCGAGGGGCCCTCATATCAAGAGTTCCTTCGAATCGTCTGGAGTTTGTAGTGTCTGCTGAACATTCAAGTGGAAATGTCAAAAAGGCAATTAGATGGAAGTCTGGGATTTGGGGCTGGAGAAAAACTGTTGGGGGTTGAAAGAATATAAACTGAGGCTAGACTGAGTCACCCAGAGAGAGAAGATAGGGAAGAAACATGGGCCGAGGACTAATCCCGTGTGTCCCCCCCTCGCATCCCTCCATGTCCCAGCATGTGGGGGCTGGGAAGTCGAGGAGCCCGCAGAGAAGCCTGAAGCTCGGCAGCCAGCAGAGAAGCCATAAGCTGGCCAGCCAGCCAGGTGGGAAGGAGATCAGGCCCGAGGCGTGTTGCAAGCAGGAGGGGATGGCGGCTGCTCTTGGGGCTTCCCTGAGGGGGATAAGATCAGGAAGAGAACTGGTCCTTCCGTTTGACAGGAGGGTTAACTGGTGACCTTGGAAAGAGCCCTGTTAAAGGTGAGGCGGTAGAGACATCAGCAAGGCGGCTCAGTAAAGGAGAGTTGCTCTGGGCGGGGTGATGGTGGACCGAGGACCTGGAGACGGGCACAGTTCTGTTTGTTTGTAAGACGGACGGTGCTCAGGCGTGTTTGTGTGCCATGAAGGACACGGTAGCTCAGGAGGTTTTATTTTTCAATTTTTTCTTTTTTTACTAATCTTCTATTTCTGTTGCCCTTATTTTTTCCTTCCTAATATTTTAAATCCCCTGAAAAGGCATTATGGATATAAAAACTCTGGGAAAAGGAAGGCAAATGTTCCAGTAGAACAAATATAGCAAACAACTCTCTAGCAAACTTTAAATAATCTTCGCTTAAGGAACTCTACTATGCTGGCAAACCGCACCCTCTCACAGATTGAAGAAATAGCTTTTTAAACTAAATCTGGTGAGATGCAAGAATATGTAGATTCATTGTCTGCGGCAGGCAAAAGTCAGCAGAGGACGTGGGGCAGTCTGCTTCAATGTACGCAGCAGGGAGCCAAGCATTCTTTTTATGGTGATGTCTTATATGCTTAATAAAGTGTTTTTGGTTTCTAAAATTTGATTTACAACCTTTTAAAACACAGTCGATGTCATTTGCATAAAACACCATCCCCTTAGATTTCATGTATGTCCTTACTCAACATAATGGTAAAGGGTTATAATGCAAGTTTTTATCAAATAAAAGTTCAGAATTTACAGATATTACAATACCCAAATCCAGAGTAAAGAGAAAATGATATACTGGAAAAAATATTGGCAGTGTAACTGCAGCTAATATATAACAAGCTTTGACCAGCCCGGAAGCAGAGGGTGGGTGTTCAGGCTAGCATGAAAATGGACCTAGGACAATACAGAGAAAGTACGAATGAATATGGGGAAACGGTCCAATCGACTTGTCCTCAAACAAGGTCCAACTGAAATGCAATACTATTTCTCACCTCTGGGACTGGCAAAGATTTTTGGAAGCTACTGTTCAGTGTTGAGGAAAAGTTTCAGGAAAGTGGGTGGCTTCTTCCACGCCTTGGAGAGTGGAATTGTATGCAGCCTTTGGCAGAGCAGTGTGGTAACAGAGGTTAAGGATATTCAACATAATTATTCCCTTTGGCTCAGCAATTTCTCCTCAGGCAGGTATCTAACCTTTCCCAAGACAAATGCAAAAGTATATTCGTTGAGGTGCAGTCCTGATAATTGTTGTGTTCATCACCGCCAGGAGCAGTGGTGGGTGCAGGGAAGGTAATGGATGAGGGTGGATGTTGACCCCATCCCTCTCCTCCCTGCCCCTGTACCCTGCATCTGCATACATGAGTGCTTTGAGACTAGAGAATCACACAGAAAGGGCACCAGCCCTGGGTTGGTGCACAGAGGCAGGAGTCCCAGAGAAGGCCTCTTGGAGGAAGTTGTACCTTAGCCAAGTTGGGAAGGATCTTGAAGAACTAGCCACCTGTAAAGGACAAGTAGGAAGTGGCTGGGCTAAAGACGTGGCCTGGGGCTCGGCGCCTGTAGCTCAACCGGGTAAGGCACCAGCCACATACATCTAAGGTGGCGGGTTCGAATCTAGCCTGGACCCCCCAAACAACAATGACGGCTGCAACCAAAAAAAAAAAAAATAGCCGGGCGTTGTGGCAGGCGCCTGTGGTCCCAGCTACTTGGGAGGCTGAGGCAGGAGACTCGCTTGAGCCCAGGAGTTGAAGGTTGCTGTGAGCTGTGATGCCACAGCACTCTACCCAGGGGGACAACTTGAGGCTCTGTCTCAAAAAAAAAAAAAAAAAAAAAAAGAGACGTGGCCTGGCATGGTAGGTTCTAGACCAGCGGTTCTCAACCTGTGGGTTACAACCCCTTTGGGGGTTGAGCGACCCTTTCATAGAGGTCGCCTAAATACATCCTGCATATCAGATATTTACATTACAATTCTTAACAGTAGCAAAATTACAGTTATGAAGTAGCAACGAAAATAACTGTATTAAAGGGTCGCGGCCTTAGGAAGGTTGAGAACCACTGTTCTAGATGATGCTGGGGACAGACACACAGCTCCCGGGGACCTACACGTGAGTGAGTGCAGGAGGTGTGTGTCGGGGCCAGGTCACAAGGACTCAGAATTATGGCTGTAACCCTTCAAAGAGAAAAGCAGAAGAATAAAATCAGTGAGAGAATTACTGATCCCATCTCAGAGGGTTTACTAGGACAGGGCAAAGCTTCTCCAGAACCTCAGACACGAGCCTGAGAAGGGGGTTCCCCAAGGCATGTGTGAGCTAGGCAGGTTGAAGGAGAAGGTGCCAGTGGAAAGGGGGAGGGAGGAGAGAGATGAAAGCCCTTAGAAAGAGAACAGAAGGGAGTGTATGCATTAAAGGCTAATTAACATTTTCCAGGGCCTATTAATGAGAACTTGAAATTGCTTCCTTATCATTCTCTATATTTGTTATATATTACTTTTATAATTCTAAAAATACTTTTTAACAATCATTACAATTATCCAGTCAGTAACATGAATAGAAATTTTAAAATGCACATCAAACATCATTTAGCTGCTATCCCCAGACAAACCCAGAATGGAGGCTGAGAAGCCATGGCAATCCAAACAGACTGGAATGTGCTTTCTACAGACTTTTTCTCAAAAGGCACATTAAGAGACTGCAGGTCAATGAGTAATACTTGGCCCTGGAACAGCCCCCCAACCTGCCTCCTGAGCTGGGGGAAGCTCTGAGGGCGTCCACATGTGTGGTCACTTGAATAAGGACACGTCCAGGCCTCCTGAGAAAGTGCTTGCATTAGTGCGGCCATCTCCATCCCCCACCCCCAGGCCCCGGGCCAACAGGGGAACCACTAAACGGTATTGGATTTTCTTTCTTTCTATACCCATTGATTTTATATTGTGTAACAACCTTCTTTATGCACTGCCAGTAAGATTTTTGATCTTAAAAATAGTCTATAAAATCTCATTCCATATAATTAAATGATTACTGGATTTACTCTGGTAAATTGGTTTATTGTTTGGTTTATTCTGTACTTTCGAAGACCAGCCATTTTCACTTAAAGAAAAGAGAAGGCTTGAATCCAGCAAAATATTCAGCTGTAAGGGGGGAGGCCTGGCCTGTGTGTACTATAGATCATGATTTATGAATATGAAGTCCAGCCCTTCCTCTGGCTAATCAGATCCTAAAAGTGCCATGAGGAAGGCCAAACAAGTATAATGAAGTATTTTGTTTAGTAGGAAATTGCCTACATTTCTAGAGTATAAAAATACCCTCCCAGAAACATGATTTCTAATTATCTGGTTTCATTCTAGTATGAAATAAGACTTACGAGTAGGATGTTTTCCATTTAAGTATTTCAAAAAAACATATGTTTAAAAATATGACTAAACCTTCTTAGGGTTTTATAAAAATTAAATCCTTCTATCTGAGCCCAGCAGTGCACATTTGAAGTTACTTTTCTGAAAATCTGTTTCGCTTCTGTTCCTTTAGCAGCCAGTTCTCGGCCTCGTGCGAAACGATCTCTCAAAACCCTACATTTAATAGAAGTTGAATGGGAAAAAAAACTTAAGTACACTTCAATGGATCAAAAACTCTTGTACTCTGCTGTTAAGGCTTTGTTAATACCAAGTATTTGCTGGCGTCACAGGGACATTGAGACTTTGTGAACCTTCAGACAATATTGATTTGCGTTTGTCAGCCTGGTGTTCACTCAAGAACCCGACAGTTTGGGGGTGCAGGGTTCCCAGTGGCAGTTGGCAGGTTGGTCCATCAGGCACTCTCTTCCCTCTGCTTTCCAGTGAGGTCTGGGTGTGTCCGGGACCACCCTCTGCCCTGTCTCCCTCCCCTGGCACGCTGCTCTCCCCCAGAGGACAGACTGACTCAGAGATGTCATCCCAGCAAGGCTCCCTGTTCCTCCCCAGGGACTCAAGTAGTGGGGGGCGTGGCTCTGCGGGGGGGGGGGGGGGGGGGCTCCCCAGGCGCCCCGGCTCCCAGCTCTCTCGTTCAGCCTCAGACAGGGCTGCAGTTGTTGTTTTTCTGCCCCTTTGTTTTCTCAGCCTCGTGAGGTTGTGGGAAGGAAGAAGGAAAAGGACTGAGAGAGGTGGTAGGGCACTGTCTCCAGTCTGTTGCGTTTTGCCAAGGCAGGGTGCCATCTGGAGCCCCGTCCAAGCCAGTGCTCCTCAAATTTGAATGTGGTCACAAATCACTGGGGATACTGTTGGAGTGCAGATTCTGAATCAGTAGGTCCGGGCATGGCCTGACACCTCACATTTCTAGCAAGCTGCTGGTTCATGTTTAAGGGGCAAGGGCGCTGGTGCAAAGGGCGCTGGTGCAAAGGGCGCGGGTGCAAAGGGCGCGGGTGCAACGGGCATGAGTGCAAAGGTTGGTTGTCTGGAAGTGAGATAATCCACAAAGGGGCTGAACTCTTAGTAGGTGCTTCGTAATGTGCTAGAAGATGATGATGGAGCAGGTGCTGGTGAGTGGGGATGGTGGAGACGACAGTGCTGCTGGTGGTGAGGATCTCGGTCAGTGACCTGGCGAGCACGGTGATGACGGTGGTGTACCAGGAACTCACTACAAGCCATGTGCTCTACAGGCCCTTTTCTTATTTAACCTTCACAAAAAACTTGGGTGGGGAGATATATATATATGATTACTCTTAATTTACAAGTATGGAATCTAAGTCTTACCCAAGGTCATTCAGCTGGCTGGGGCACGGCCAGAATCCATACTCAGGTCCAGCAGATTCCACAGCCCAATCCCAGTCTTATTGTGGTTACATAAACACTCTGGAGTGGTTGCCGTCACGTATGTGTCACCCGTGCTCGAGGTGCCCTCACATCCATTGCCGGGGCAGGCCAAGGACAGGAGGACCACAGGGCCATGTGCCCTCACCACACAAGTGCACCTCTGGGGCGAGCTGTGTACTCACCAGCCACACCCATGTCACCCTCCTGCTCATGCGCCCTTCCCATATGGTTCTAATTCTGTTCTGGAGAAATTTAGCAGGAAGACATCTAGTGGCTGAAATAAGAGCTCTGGCCCCCTAGGGATGACACAGGGCTCAGTGCCTCACTGTCGGCCGTCATCTTTAACCCATCTGGAGCACGGTCCCTGCTTGCGAGGGTGGGCTGTGTCAGGAGGCGTGGGTCAGCCACTGTCCCCCATGAGAGGCCCATCCCTGATGCCCTCTGTCAGTGTGGGGCAGACCCCCAGATGCCCATTTCATGTTTCTGGATAACTTTGTCCCACACCCCATTTCTGTTAGTTACAAAAGGCTCCAACTTTGTTCTATTTGGCAAGTAGGTGAGAATGACCCCCCGGTGGCCTCTCACATCCTGTCCCACTGTTGTAACAGTTGCTTTGTGACTCCAGGGATTCCTAGTTGCAATTTCAGGGAGTTCAGAGAGGAGCAATATTCTTACCACATTTCTGTGAGCTGCAGTTCAGGCTGAAGTCTCTTGTCTTTTTTGGTGATAAAAACCAAAAATAGTATGCACTGAGATGCCAGCTGGTTATCAGACTGGCAGAGAAGACCAGCCAGCCTGTGAAGGGGGCTCCAAGCCCCTCTCGCTCTCATTTTGCATCCCGAGTGCGTAATTGCTGTCTAATCCCATGTGTCAAACACGCGTGCACGCCTCCCAAGTGCGCAGTCTGGCTCCCAGCTGAAAAGTAAAAGCAGAATGATTTTCCAAAGGATCAGGCGAGATAATATAAATAGATCAGGGGAGTTCTTGTTCTAACCTCACACCAACTTGCTGTGTGACGTTGCTCAGTTTCTTCACCTCTCTGAGCTTATTTCTTAACCTATAAAATGAGGGCACTGACCTAGAAAACTGCTCAGAGATTGTACGGCTTTGAAACTCTGTGACTGCTGGATCATGGTCCCTGAGTGTGCGATATATTTTAAAGTAATTCCTTTCTCATTCATTCTCTCCCACCTCCTTGATTTGTGGTCCTAAGATGGGACCTACGAGCCGTCCCTAGCACTTCTGGGGCTTGCTTGGGCAAGCAGGTGTGTGATGCAAGTGGCCAGGAGCGTTGAAGAAGCACTGTTCTCGCCTCAGCCCCCAGGACTGCCTCTTCTGAAAGCAGAGGGGCAGAGCAGTCAGGAGCCCCTGCCCTTTCCCGGGGGTGCTGCCTTTCTAAAGAGCTGCTTCTCCCACACCTGACTCACCAGTGGTAGGAACCCTGACTATGACTGAGAAAAGCCATTCACGTCGAGGAGACTGGGAGGCTGGCTTGCCATGGGTGGGCCCCGGTGTCTGACCCCCTGAGCAATTGCTCCATCATCTCCTGCTGCAGCAGCTGTCTGGGATCCTCCACGGAGCAGCTGGCAAGGGATTAGCTGAATGCCTCAGACACTGCCCCCTCTGCGACGTCCCTTCCTGCTTCCTTCTGGTTGGTGGCAGGCCTTAGATATGACAACGTGATGTTGTGATGTCAGCACTGTGGCCCTGCAGGGCCATGGTAGGCCAGGGAGGGCAGGACGCAGAGGAGCTCTGGAGGGGGTGTGGAGTCCAGGTGAAGCCATGGGCTACAGACACCTGTGCAAAGCCCAGGGTGAGGGGCAGGGCCAGGCACCACTGCCTCGAGCATTGTTTTCAACCTTTTTTATCTCAGGGTACTTAAATTATGTTGTTCACAAAAAACAGTAAAAAGAATATAATTACTGTGCTTTGAACTTCTTTCTAAAATAATTTAATGATCTTTCAAAATTTTTCATGGCACCCCAGTTAAAATCACTGGCATGGAGCCTCCCATGAGCCGGAGTCCCCTTCTGTGCTTCCTCGCCCGTTCTCTCTTCTCCTGTCTGGGGTGGGAAGGGGAACTTCTCTAGAACAGCCTATGGAAGAGTCCAGAGTCTTTAGATTCCCAGGTCCAAAAAGGCAAGCTGGCTCCTGTGAACAGAGATGCCGGACGTTGGAGACGTGTCCAGTTGGGGCTTTTCTCCTTCCCGGCTCTCTTGTCCACAGCTGCGATCTTGAGGCTGCAGGAGTGAGGGCCTGAATGTGGTGGCCGTAACCCGGGAACAGGGAGGGCGTGAAGGAGGAGGCCCACGTGGGGCCCTCTCTCAGGACCACCCTCAGAGCTCTGCATGGGAGACTGCCGGGGACAGTGTCACCCCAGTCACCAGAGACCCTCCTGGAAACTGCCCTTTATCTACACTCTCCCTGGACTCTGTCCCCACAAATCTCACAGCCTTAGTTGGGGTTCTGAGTTCCACGCGAAGGGCAGAGCTGGGTTCAAGCTCAGGCCCTCACAGTCTTCCTTCCCTGGACAGTCACCCAGCCTCTCTGCCATCACAGCTTCCTTGTCTATAAAACCGAACACTGTCCGTGGGCTGCTGTGAAGGCCTAGCCGGTGAGGTGTAGGGTGGAAAGTCCACTCTAGGTCACCCACAGAGCACAGGTACGGGCACCGGACCGTTGCAGTCACAGCCCATGCATGGCTCCCCCTCCCTCCAGCAATTAGCCTTAATGTGGACACTTAGTAATTTGACCAGAGACTGGGGGGACTTCTTCTGCCCTGCAGGTGCCCTGGCATGGGCAGTTCCCACATGGTAATGTGGTGAGGAAGGGGGCGCCCCGGCTGCTTCCTTGTCCCACAGAGGCTGACTCTGCTGAGGGTGCTGAGAAACCCTCCCAACATGGCCCACTTGGACTGTTCTTTCTCAGATTTGATCTGTGGCCTTTTAAAAATTTTACATACATACCTATTAGGTTTTCTGCTCATCCATTCAGGGGCCTTACACATGGGAGGCTGTTCTTCGTTTTGCCGGGTCTGATACATATGGCAAAGGCCACAGCAGAGTAATTAATTTCCGGGGAGAAATAACAACCGTCCCCAGTAGAGTGCGTATTCTCAGGGCTTAGGCCCTTAGCTGATTTGAGAGAACGGAAGAGTGGGACAGTGGGAGGCTGAAGTGTGAGAAATAAGTGTCTGAAATCAAATCTGAGTGTGTGTTGGAGTGCTGTGCGTTAGACTAGGGAGGCGAGTAACCTCGGGCTTCACCTGCCGCAGGTTGATTTAGAATTCTTCCGATTAGAAGGGAAATACTTCTCCCCCAATTGTGCCCTGTCCAAGGGAAGGGCTTGTGAAAATTTCTCCATCATAAGTTGACAGTAAAAACGACCGAGGTGAAATGAAGACTTTCTGTCTGAGTGCAGCATTTGCAGGAGCTTTGGCAGAGCTGTGCTTTCTACATCTCCGAAGAGCAAAGGAACAATTAGTACATGTGATAAATCAGCTGACAAAGGCTTTTCTTCCCTTGGCCCTGTGCGCAATGATGGAAAATTTCCTATTGCAGGGCTGATTTCCCAAGAAATTGAAGTATGGGTTGAATAAAGGCTGGGGCCTCTAAGGACAGTCGGGAGGCAACTTGGGATGGGAGAGGCAGGAAGACGGGAAGTCAAGGTATTTTTTATCTACTGCTGTGACACTAGGAAAGTGTGAAATTGCAGCTTCTCAGCAACCTCTGTTAACCCTGACCACTCCTGAAAACTGCAGTCACTGCTGTGATGCCCCCCTTCTTTCTGGTCAGAGAACCCCCGGGAATGCAAGATCAGAACCCCACATGGAAGCTGCAGGCACCTCTTGGATCTGCATGCTGATCAGACCCACCAAGGGACTCTGGTGAGTCCATCGACTCTGTGGTCCTGCTCAGCTCTGGGGCTGCTGCGAAGCCACAACACCAGCTTCCAAGAAGAGACAAAATCCTATGTGCCCAACGCTTGCTGGGAGTCAGAAGCCTGGCTCAGTTCACCCTCCAGCACCCAAAGACATAACACAAGGCTTGTCCCCAGTTTCCAGAGGAGGAAACTGCCTCAAAGATAGGCTAGGAGAGCTTCCCAGAGAGTGACAGCCACACCTTACAGACCAGTCCATTCATTTTCATATAAAACCTCCAAGGCCAATTGCCCTGAACTGAGATGCTGATTTAAAGAGGAAGGATGCCATGCTGCAGAGATTTCCAAACCTGGCGTCCTGTCTGCAAACAAAAGCATTATACATAAACCCAGAACCTCCGGTCAGTGACCCCAGAGGCTGGAGGCCTCCCTGCTCCCTCCGTGAACAGTCCCTGTAATCAAGGGCCCTTGCTGCTTTTCAAGAGTAACGGTCCTCTCGGGTCCATGCGGTGCCAGTGTTTGGGTGTGACACGCAGGCAGCAGCAGAGTCACAGAGGGCTGAACTCAGCTTTGCGGCAGGGAACTTCTGTCAGGCAGCAGGACACCCACTAGGTGGCCCAGGACAGATGACCTCTTGGGACCTAGCCCGGCTCTCTGGTTCTGAGGGTCTGTGACAGTTCAGTGCTTTGACGTCAACACTGGCCTCAGAAAGAGTAAAGATGCCACCACTTTTCACATTAGGTTTGTGACATCTCTGATTACAGGGTGTCTCTTTGACACGAGAGAGTTTCATAGCTCAGGGTTCAGCCCCATTGGAGGAGAAGGAGAAAGGGGTCCAGCGCCTCTGCCTTTCAGACCTGCCTCCCAGCACCCAGCCGTGGATTTCAGCACCTCTCTCCCCGCTGTGTGGATGCGAAGACCGAGCAGCATTTTGCTGCCAAATTCCTTGTTCTTAAGTGAGAGAGAAAAGACAGATGGCGAAGAGTGTATTTTAGGCATGTTAACCTTGTCCACATGCTATAACATGATAAAAAGACTAAAACTGGCACATATTAAAATCATCCAAAATCCAATACCTGAGAATAATAACTGTTATATGTCCCGTCAGATCTTCTATATATGCGTGTGTTGCATCATGATGTCAACATGCCTTTGCACCCTGCTCTTCTTTTTAATACACATGCGTTTCCCAGGTTGCTGCATAATCCTCAGAATCAGGGTCTTTAATGCCTGTGAACTAGCCCAGCAAATGCATGTGCCCTATACTCAAGCCATTCTTCTAGTATAAACTATGCTGAGATGAGCATCTTTGGTACCCAGGCCCCTAGGACTAGTCACTGTTTCCTTGGGAGAGAGTCTCAGGAAGCATGACAGGGCTTGGCACATTTATGGTTCCAGGTAGGTTTTGTCAAATTGCTTTTTCAGGACCTGTGTGTGTCCTCTGCCCCAGTAATGAGGAGAGGCTTTGTTTCACTCTTAAAGGGGTGAGATTGGAGCATGTCCTGGAAGCCTCTGAAACCCCGGGGACCTGCTGGGGATGTGTGACTCCCTGCCCTAAGGCTCTGATCCCTGCAGGGAGGTGAAGTCTCACCTGGGAAGCAGCAGTGCCCCAAGAAAAGGGTCTGAGGTTGCTAAGAGGAGCAGCTCTCAACATGTGACACTCACATCCTTACCCAGGGCTCAGGTTGGAGGAGCCTCTCAAAGCCATTGTGTCATAAGGGAAGCATTTGTAACTTTGGAATGAACCACTAGCCTCACAGAGAAGGGAAGGTACTAAGGATTGCCGGGTTTAGCACATACAAGTATGAGATAGATGACAATTTAAACTTGAATTTCAGATGAAGAATAACTTTCATGTATGTCCCAAATAGTACATAAGACATACTAAAAAAAAAAATCATTGTTTATCTGAAATTCAAGTCTAACTGGGTGGCCTGTGTTTGGGTGACGGCTGAGAGACCTGGGCTGGTCATTCACTCCCAGAGCTCTTTCCCCAGCTGTGCACAGAGGGTGTGCCCAGTGCTTGTTCTCAGTAAATTTTTACAACTATTATTGCTGCATGAAACCCAGCTCTTCAGACAGTTAACCACACCCTAGCTGTGTTTCACTCAGGACTATGCAGACCCAGTCTGTTTTCCTCTGGAGAGCAGGAGTCCCTGGTGGCCTCCCAGCTCTGTGAGCAGGTGCCATCCTGGATGGCTACCTGCTTAAATTCGGAAACGTCCTACTTGGTGTGGTTAGGTGCTGTTTTATTACCATGGCAAATTCCAGAATTATCCAGATCCTGCCTCCCCATTTGTTCTGCCTTAGCTTCAATTCCCACTGGCCTAGTTTTGACAAATCTGATCCACATCAGTTCCCATGGATTCTCTAGTTCAGTAAAAAAAAGAAAAACCCTATTACCTACTTTCCCTACAGACAATTTTTTACTTGCCCAGTTGTCTAATGATAACAGGAAGGTCTATACAAAAAGTTTTTCTTTAAATAAATGGCATTCATGAACGTGCCTGTTAAGTACCTGTTAAGTGGATGGTTTCATTGGCGGCATCAGAATTTACTAATCATTGCACAGAACCGACGGCTTGTGAGAAGAGCCGCCGTCCAGGCAGCTACCATGCGTCTGCCTCGGTTGTAAGCTGTTCTGTTTGACTGAGGTCATTCAAGTGTAAGGATTTTCGCCAGACTCCTCTGAGTTGTTAAAATGTAATATTGTAGTAACACTTAAAATTGGATTTATGGACATTCCTTTTCTCTAGAAAATCTGGACATTTTATAGCTCTGCCAGTCTTACAAAAAGAAAAAAAAAGGGAAAACGCTGTTGGGGTATGAGTTGTGCAGAGTTAAAGAGATGAACGTGTGTGTCTGTCCAGACCAGCAAAGGTTCCCGCCTGCCCGCCGGCAGCAGAGTGGCAGGATCTCAAGGCAGGTCTCCAAAATGTCCATCTCAGACATTAAGGGTGACTGTAACAGGCACCTATGTGAAAGGTCACACATCACCAGTATGACATCTGCAGTAATAAATCCTTTGGAGAGTTGTGACAATGGGTTTGTTTTTATTTTTATTCCTTTTCATCCTAGCACAACCCCCAAATAGCCCAAGCCACGTGGGTCGCCCAACTGTAGAGCCAGCCACCCGGGCTAGGTAGTCCTCCGTACCTGGTGACCGCATGCTGTCCCTGTCACTCGCTGCCTGTAGTCTCCATTTCTCAGTTTCCTCACTGTACGTTGGGAGGACATTACCTGGCAGGACCGGGAGGATTGAGCACAGTGTCTGTGAGGCCCTGGGCGCGAGGCCAGGCACGGCAGCGGCTGCACACTCACTGGAGGCACTGGCATCGGTGTTTACGGCAAATATCTGAACTACTCACTTTCATCCGTAACCCTCGGTGTCTCTACAGATCCTAATTTGGCAAATGTCATCTCATCCTAATGCCACATGAGAAATGAGATAGAACAGTGCACTCTGCCTTTGAAAGGTCCGTTTCTGGGCTCTGCTTTTGTGTTCAGCAGAGCGTTGGACAGGAAGGCATCTTTGGAACAGAGATAAAGCACAGATAGATCCAGCCTTGGGGACGAGCAGGCGAGGCAGCCCCACTGCCCCGCAGCACCTGTTCATGCAACACCCGTTCTGGGCTCTTTCTTGGAGCATGAGGGTTTCCTTGTCTTTCTGCCTTGGCCCTTCTCACAGACCCGAGCACCTGCAGGGGGAAGCATGAAGACGGCCACAGTGCGTCTCTTGTTGGCTGAGAGTCTGCCCAGGAAAGGAAATGCTTTACAGGTCTGAGCTTGGCTCTTCTATCCAGTAGCTGTGTGGCCTTGAGCAAGGCTTGGTTTCCCCTGACATGGAGGTTGTAATGCCTGCCTTGCTGGGGAGACGTGGCGTTGGGTAGATGATGCACTAGGCAGGGCTACGTGTCCAGCTTTACCTGTGATGGTCTCTTTATATCCTATTGCCAGGATGTATTTATTAACAGTGTCCCTTGGCACTCCCCGAAGTGTCCCAGCTTGGATCATGGTTCCCTGAATATAATTGTAAACTGTAAACATGTGACAATTTTATTTGCTTTCATTGTTGATAATGAGTAATGACTATAATATTCATGTTGCTGCTATTTTTAGCAGCTCAGCGGGACTGAAGTACCTAGTACCCTCCCCTCAAAAGCCCTCTTATGTTCTACTTCCATGTATTAAAAATTTAACACTTCTCATTTATCTTCTTAGAAAATACTGTAATTCTTGTGAATCAAAAAATTGTGCCAAATGCACAAGCTTTTCCTGTTTTCTTGTGATGACTTCATAGATTGGGGTCATTTCCTACGAGACTGATTATTTTTTCTCAGTAAGTTACTTTCACTCTTCTAGGTAAATTTGAGCTTGTCTTTTCGAAGATCATATGTATGTAGGATGTTCATTAGTTCCCTAATGTTTAGCCTTTTATAGCTCCTATTATACAAGTACATTCATCTTCATCAGCCTTCTCCATTATAAAAGATATTTTTACTTGCTGTCAGTGTTTTATTACTTAAGCTCCTGTAATGTGCCAGGATGTGCTTCCCAACATCCTTGATTCTTGAGCTTGGAATTAGAAAGTCGAGCCACCAAGAAAACAGAAACATCTTCTTAATGGTCACGTGGCATTTCGGGCACAACCACAGTATATGGGAAGCTATAGAGAAAAACCATCAAGGACTTACAATTTGGGGTTGCATGTGGATGAGAAGCTGGAATGCCTTTGGGGGCACCTCCAGAATCATCCTTCAAAATCTGGAATTTTTCTTTGGCCCCAAGATACAATATCCTCTGGCCTTCTGCCAGGGTCACCCTGATGGCCTGGCTAAGCTCCAGGCAGGGAGGGAGACCACCTCTCTGACCTGCTGAGCCCTCTGGGCTTTTGATATACACTCAGCATTCCGCATGGTCAAACCAAGGGCATCATTAATAAAGGACCCGTCTGAGGTAACATTTGAAGTGGCGTGATACATCTCACATGACGGTCAAAAGAGAAGATTTATGATCTTGGAGGATAAGCCCTTTTCCTGGAGTTACTCAGACCTAACAGATTCTTGACACTAAAACAAAAGGTCTACCCCAAGCTCTGATTTATGCAGAAGGCACTGATGGAATACATCTTGTCAGGGGCGAAATTGAGAGCTTCCGAGCTTCGGAACAGTCGGGAGACAAATGGCTGAGCCTCAGCAAACTGACTTGTGCTTGCCTGGAGTTTGTTTTTTAATCTTTATGGGAATTCTTTTGACTCTGGAATGGGCTTTGCTATTGTAGGAAAGGCTGTAGCTCATCCTCGTTGGGTCCAGCCACGTTTACCTCCCCAATTCTGTTATGATGTTTTGCACAAAGTAGGCACTGGTGAGATGGAGTGAAGACCTTTAGCAGGAAAAACTGAAACATGTCTACACAAGGCACACCAGCATGGGACTGGGGAAGTTTTACCTTCTGTCTAATCTCTTAAAACTATTTTAAAAGAGCTACAAGCAAAGATTTTTAAAACAAAAAAACAGCAAATCAGGTGCTCTGAAGGAGAAAACAAAAGGCCAACATCAGATGACTTGGGGTGAGCGGTTGCTGGTCCATGGGGTGGGTCACATCTATGGCAAAAATACAGATGTCCTCAGGGAATGTGAGCCCAGAAAACTTAGCCAGAAAATGAGGGCAACTCGTGAGCTCCCACTAGCCAAAATATTGATGCATTCATGGATACCATGACCCTTGGCTAACACCCCGGACTTTCTGTGCTGTTTATATGAGTACATAAAAGCTGTTGTCATGCTAGGGGTGATGAGTAGACAAATTGCTGACACTTGTACAGCCCACGTTTTTTCACTGTGGGCTTGAGTTTTACATCCGAGCTGTCTTGTCTTCCTCCTCGAGTCCTGCCTCCCAGAGGAGGGCCCTGCTCCCTGCTCCCGGCCCTGCCAGTTCCTTCCCATTCATTCCTGATGACCATGCACCAGTTCTTACATCAAGTCTTCCCTGACCGCCTGCTCCTGAGCCCACTCCCCTCACCAGCTCCCACACACTCTGCAGAACCTCGGCCCCTCAATTTCTCCATCGTAGGCTGTGATTTCAGGTGGCCCTGAACTGAACTGCAAACTCCTCAGGGGACAGCCCTCTCCTGTGATCTCCCCCGAGTATTGAACATAGATGGAAACCCTGGGTTGATGCAAGGTGAAGAGGAAGGAACCAGAGGAAAGAGAAATGTCACATAGGACGGTCCTGAGCTGGGGACACACCTCCTTCACCCTCCTGACTCTGGTGCCAGTGGTGTCCCCCTGGGGGGCTGAGGACCGGAAAGGGAAAAGCATTTCCCACACACACGAGTCATACAGTAAAACTGCCAGTAAATTTAATTTGGACCCAGGTGGCCTAGGACCACAGCTGGGTGCCACACAGACCCTCACAGAGGACAAAGGTGTGAGAGTGGGTGCAGGTCCAGGTGGGGCTGGCCTGGGCAGATGGAGTGTGGTGAGCCAGGCTAGAAGACCTCCAAAGCCAAGTACAGAGGCATAGACCAGGTGCCATGAGCAAAGGACTGACCAAGAAGGATTCTGGACAGGAAAATGGCCCTGTGAGGGGCTGACCTCTGTGGGTAGATGAGAGCTGGCAAGCTGGGGGACGGAAGAAATGGAGACCCTGGGAGGCCAGCAGAGAGCAGTGTCCTAGTCCAAGCAAAGGTCGTAAAACGTGAGCTGATGGCCCTGGGGGCCCATTCCAGAGAATTTGCTATCTGAGAGCCAAAAACCATCTATGAATGGCCACCTGTGATCAGCTGGATTCCAAGTTGAGTCATTGTGGATGTCACAGACACTCATCTCAAAAATGTTTGCTCTTGTCAGTGGCCCAACTTCTTCATTTAAAAAAAAAAAACTTAGTGCTTTTTTAAAGTAACAAATGCACAGCACATTTGTGGAAAATTGCTACAAAATTATATGACGAATAAGAAAACCTTCCTCTGACCACCCACTCCTAGAATCGTCTCCCAAAGGCAACCACTGTTTCCGGTCCCTCATATACATTTCTAGAAACAACCCACGCGTGTGCACGCCTGTGTTCTGCTGCCGAGGATGACAGGAATAGCAACAAACATTATGTGATAGGATGTGGACTGTATGGCAGGCACCCTTCCACATGCTTCACAGACACTGTTTCATCTGAGCCCCTCATAACCACCCTACAAGGTGGGACCTCTTCCCCCATTTTACAGATGGAGAAAGAGAGGGAAGGAGTGATTTCCCTGAGTCACATGGTTCAAAAGGGAAAGCTGGGTGTGACCACACAATGCTTGTCATTCTGCCTCTGATTTTTCTGCACTAAACACTGTAGCTGACAATCGCTCCCTACCAGCCATACGCTTGGACCTTTTTGTTTCAATGGCTGCACAAAATGCCTTGTGTTAAAGGAACCCTAATTCATCTAACAAGCTTCTTGTTTGTGGGCATTTAGATTATGTCCAGTCACCTGATTTTAGCCATATTTTTAAAGTGATGTATTGGGTCACATCATAAAATTGGATGTTTGTACTCAGCTTTGTTTTCATAAGCATAGTACAGGACCT
This sequence comes from Galagoides demidoff, assembly GCA_963574575.1. Classification (NCBI taxonomy): domain Eukaryota; kingdom Metazoa; phylum Chordata; class Mammalia; order Primates; family Galagidae; genus Galagoides; species Galagoides demidoff. The sequence continues at coordinate 11,841 of CAUYQV010010470.1, read as the reverse complement.
TTGTTAAGCTGGTTATCACTAAGCCTGGGATTCACCTCAGCTCAAAAAGCTGATTTTTAACCGAGGGAAGCTGCTTTAATTTGCTTTTACTGTGTCTATGGAAGGTGAAGGCAACAGATGATCCCTGTTTAAGGAGTAAAACAAGACAAGAGTTCATTGAAGTCATTTAGGAAGGAAACTTTCAAGATCATTAGTGAAACACCTTCGTGGTGTGTCCATCTCAAAGCCTTTGACATCCCCAGAACTTATCAAAATAATGTATTGTTAGTCCCAACAATAATTAGTTTTTAGTCACATGGAGATTTGAAGATAAGAATAAACTTTCGGTCTTATTTTGGTGGGTAATTTAGCCTGTGCGTGTTTTCATACACAGACATCGTTCTGTAACCCTCACACATAAAATGTGTGAGTGTATTCAGTGGGTTGTTTCAGTGAGTTGTTAAATCTAGCAATTCATTTCACAAAGCTCCTTTTGAGACAAGTGCTTCATCAATTATTGGCTTACTTTTTTCTGCCTGTCCTGACACTCAGGAATCAGTAACGCTGAACAGATTCTGGTGCGGAATCTGGATGTCATCTCTAACATGTCCTGGCCTGAAATTAGATAAAAGACACGCATTCTTTAAAAAAAAACAACAACAACAAAGCATATGCATATCACAGCATACACAATCTAACATTGTAATGTCAAGTAAAACAGATAACCTATAGCATTTTATTGTTCATGATACCTCTGCCAGAACACATGTGTTTCCTTATTCAGTAGATCTCTGAACTTAGCCCCTTTTAGAATAATGGATGCATTCCTTCTACTAGTATTTATTGAGTATCTGTTATCTGTTCAACACTGTGCTAGATACAGCAGGGGAAAAATGGTGAGCAAAATGGGAACCTTGTGGCACTTTGGGGGGCTTTGCAGAGTAGGGGTGTAATCTGGCGTGCACTTAAGAAAGAACATCCTGCAATTCTTTGAATATAGTAAAAACTACAAAATTGTCCGCTTTAACAGCCTTTTATAGTGTATGGATTATGTCTCAATGATGCTGTTAATAAGAATGAGTTGCTCTGGCTACAGGAGAATGCCCAAAGGTGGATGGTGGGACCAAGAGGTGGGGTCCAGACACTGAGTATTTGGTCACACCTCCTGGAATATTTAGTCATAGTGAGGAAGATAAATCCTTTGCCTGCTATTACAACAAAACCAAAAGGCATTGATCTCTCCATAATCAGAGTTGCTCTTTTAATTAAGCTTAGAAGAGTCCAAATGCTCATGCTGGGAAGATTCCTATATGAGTCACGGACAGTGATCAAATTAGATTAGCAAAGCAAGGCTGAGAGACGGAGGCAGACGGTTTTCTTCGTGGACACAGGAATAGAATGCATCCTCCCAAACCAAGAGGAAGGAAAGAAGAATGAAGAGACACTGCTTAACTCCCCTTCATCAACTTTTATTTGCTTTTCAAGATAATTACAAAAAGATGAGCTAGTATTTAATCAAAATGAGTATTCCTTCATTTTTCATAAAACTGAGGGGTGGTACATACATACATTCAGAATATACCTTTTATTCCTTGGTTCAAAATAAAAATCAGTAGCATTTAGTCACTTGGAAAATGGCAGTGTTGTGATCATTATTAGAACAATTCATTCTTTGTTAAAAATCCTAGTTAATGAACCCACTCTGTGTGGATTCAAGACTGACACCATATTCAGAATGAATTTTCACATCTGTGGATGAAATTTTTATTTTTTATTAAATCATAGCTATGTGCAATAATGCATTTATGGGATACAATGTGCTGGTTTTATATATAATTTGAAATACAACAAACTGGTGAAATGTTTTTTGAAGTCTCTGGGTGACTATGCATAAAAAAGGAGACAACTCTCATTTGGAAAATGGCAGTCAGTGCCTGCATCTTAATCACCAGCACAGTACCTGGCATAGCAAGACACAGCCAAGCTGTGGAGCTGCACAGCAGTTGGAACTGGGAGCAAACGGGGCACAAGTTCACAATCTCCTGATTAGATTATTAAACCCCCAGGTAAAGCTCCCTCTTCCCTTCCTGTAACTTATATGCTGCCTTTTGCTCTGAACTTTGCAACTGCTGTAGCCCAAGCATATTATTTAGACTAATTCATTTCATGTAACAGAAAATCCAACCCAAATAGCTTAAGGACAAAAGGTGTTTGTCCACTCACGTGGTCTCCCTCCCTCTGTTGTACTTTACTTACCCTGTATAGACTTCTTTATCCTGAATCTGTCCACAGGAAGCAGAGATGGCTATTGGCAGGTTCAGAGTCCCAAGGTCCAGGAGCAGAGATGGATATTGGCAGGTCTGGGTTGCATGGTCCAGGAGCAGAGATGGCTATTGGCAGGTCTGGGTCACATGGTCCAGGAAGCAGAGATGGCTATTGGCAGGTCTGGGTCACATGGTCCAGGAAGCAGGGATGGCTATTGGCAGGTCTGGGGCACCTGGTCCAGGAAGCAGGGATGGCTATTGGCAGGTCTGGGTCACATGGTCCAGGAAGCAGGGATGGCTATTGGCAGGTCTGGGTCACATGGTCCAGGAAGCAGGGATGGCTATTGGCAGGTCTGGGTCACATGGTCCAGGAAGCAAGGATGGCTATTGGCAGGTCTGGGTCACATGGTCCAGGAAGCAGGGATGGCTATTGGCAGGTCTGGGGCACATGGTCCAGGAAGCAGGGATGGCTATTGGCAGGTCCAGGATTTGTGATTCTTAGGTTCCTTCTCCTTTGAGGATAAGTGAACACTCTTTCCCAGTGTACTTGGCAATCAGTGAAGGAAAAATTGCTTAAAGGAGACACCCTGCCCTTAACAATCAATCACTAACTCAGGAGAGTGCAAAATGTGCCTCTAGTCAGATTTTCACGTGGCTTCATGTGGCCCTCACCCTTCAGCTGGAAGCTGAGTTGACCAGCCCAATTCACCCTCCAGGCAATGGTGGAGGAGGCATAAGAGCACAGCAGTGGATCCACCAGCCTGGGAAAGGAGCAGGGGTGTAAACTCATTTCAGGCAAGTTTTGACGCAGCCATTTGACACCTCAGGGGTAGGTTCTGTGTACCTGGCCAGGGGTCCTGAAGGGTCAGCTCAGTCTTCACTTTCTCCCTCTCGCCACATTACGCACCCACCCTGTAGTTGCCAGTGGCAATAGCAGCTTGGCAATACCCCTCACAATCTGATACCACAGCTGCAAATGGGAAGAGAGGAAGCTCTTACACCATACTGGCCTGAGAAGGACCAAGCACAAAACCACAAAGATTGAAAATGGGGAAAAGATAGGAAGAAAACAGAGTCGAGCGTGCCACCTACCTGGAAGCCATCCATGAATGCCCACCATAACCTTTCCAAATCTCCCAGGCTCGCAGACTTCCTGTGGGTCTCCCCTTCCCTACCAACCTCCCGTCATGTCCAGAAGAGCCCCAACTCTGGATCAGCCCAGCACTCTGCTGCCTCCTCTGACTCCCACAGTGCAGGCTTCACTGACAGATGGAACTCTCTCCTGTGCATGTATCTGAGCCGCATGCGGGGTCTCCCATCACCGACCTCATGGGCCAGTCACTATCTCCCAGGCCAGGCATCTCACTCACTCATCTCCTGTACCACCTTCTTCATCTGCCTTGTTTGATTTCGTCTGCCTCCACGATGTCTACCCTGTGTCCTTCCTGCCACCCCACTTTGCTCTTTCCCTTCTAACACCTGGTGTGCTACGAGGTCATTGTCTCCGTACTGGACTGGGACCTGCTGGGGCTGGGTGCTGGGTGACTCCCAGGGGGCCAGTACCCAGAGGAGGATGGAGGAATTGCCTTGGGGACTGGTTCTTTCTCTCTCAGGCTGAGGACTTGGGAGGATTAAATGCAACAATGTTCATAAAATGACCGGCACAGCATCTGTCACGAGGCAAAGCACCAGCCAGCAGGACCTGTGCTATCCCAGCTTTTTTATTCGCTATTTCTATAAGAACAAAGTGCAAATCATCAGGAAGAGATGAAGGAAAGGAATTCCCCATGGAGGGTCAGCCCCAGGAGTCAGCAGGCCTGGATGCCCCTGGCAGGGAGGTGGAAGACAGAATACTCAGGAACCAGGTTGCTTTACCTAGGAAGACCAGAATCGAGCCTGGGAAATAACTTAGTATCCGGAGGATCCCAAGACTAAGTTGTGTGATTCTGCGTTAGTAAAATCATTAAGGAGACCAGTTCCACTTGAGTTATTGTTAGTAGAGTCTCCCCAGTGACCTTGTCTGACAGCTGGGATAATCAGCTGTATTTTGAGGTTCTCATGGGCCCAGATCTCTATGTCTGTTGAGCCTGTGTTCTGCTATCTTGTTTTATGAAATCTTTTTCTTGGAACCTCCATGGCTTAATACCTGCATTCAGTATAATGATATGGTCTTTTTTTTTTTGTCCTCCTCTCTCTAAAAAGTTTTTATTTCTGAAAATAGCTATTGACAGAATGCAGCTGAAAGATTTGGGTTATTTTGATCATCATGTGACTATCGCCTCAAACTCTCCAGAGTCTGTAAAATCTGACTGCTGTGTTTGTCACAATCAAAGGCATGACAAATCATTTCGTGGTTATTTGGACACATCCTAATAAATTCTGTGTGACAATAGGACACCCTGGTGATTTATTCTCTCACCATCAATTATCCTTATGTATTCTAAAGAACAGTCACTGCTCAAGACAGTTTATCTTTCATGCAGAGACAGGAAAGGAACAGCCCTGTGGATCAGGTAATTTTTATCAATTTGGAACAATTTGCATGTCCAGAAGAATTTTATGGACATATCTACAGTTATACCCAGGTTTGTTATTATAATAAAGGTTTCAGAAGCTGCACTGTCTTTTTACCCCTCGCCATCAAGGTATGAACAGCCTACATTTTCTGGAAGTAGCCATAAGAAGCATTTCAAAGATGAAAAATGTACCCCCTAGGTTGATAGAACTTTGGTTTACTTCCAAAATTCTTGACTGTGAACAGACAATGTTCTTTCTGCCTTTAGAATTCTGGTTTTCGTTGCTCTCTCGCTGGTCTCAATTTTGACAGCAGTATAATGAGTCATAGAAAAGTTTCATTAATTCTTTAAAAGAAATGCTCTGCTCATTTGACAATTGTCAGAGAATATTCTTATGACAAGGAGTTGGCTCATAATTGAGAAAAAGCTCAACTTGGATAGGCTAGGGAGATCATCAGGAAAGATATGGGAGGTAGTAAAAAGATCTCCATTTGTTACTATCCATTCTACTCTGCCGGGCAGGGGTTTCTGATGGGTGTGATGCAGGGAAGCCCACGTGCTGCCCTGGGCTTCAGAGCCTTAACTGCAATGGTCAGACAGTCTTTCTAACTGGGTTACGGGAATAGTTCTGTTTCTGCGCAGTCTTCTGTGTCATGAGCTTCTGTTCTACACCTGAATTGTGAAGGGTTGATTGTGTCTCCCCGTGATCATACCATAGATTTCCTGATGGCCACTCAACTGCCATTGAAAAGCAAAGATAAATCCTAGTTTTATCTATTTCTCTTTATTTTCATTTCATGTATGGTGGGCCCGTCCTGTGCTTCCCACTTCTGTTTGTTCATCTACATGATTGCATATGAGTTTTCAAGAGCTCTGAAAGCCACCCAGCCAACAAAGAACTGGTCCTGATAAGTCTCCACCCAGCTTCTCCACTTCAGCCCTAGGGACTTTTGCTGAGAAGGGATGGATCTTGAAGGGATGGGTCTTCATTGTAGGGGGTTAGCAGCACCCCTGTCCTCAACCCATAGTCCACTCCCTGGGTGTGACAACCAGAAATGTCTCCAGACATTACCGATATCCCCACCCTCGTTGCGAATCATTGATAAGACCGTTTCACGGCAGCTTCTTTAAATCCCCCTGGGTTCTCTTTCTGTATCTCAGTCAACGATAGAAGTTTTTCCTTCATCAGAGCAACAGAAGTTCCACATCAAGAGACACAGAGTTTGCAAACACACGTAATCCCTTTATAAAATGTAATTCTGTGACTAATAACTTTGTTTAAAACATTTATCAGGAAAAAATTACGGAGATAATTGAAATAGATGAGTTATTTAGAAGGCAAGCTGTCCACTCTCTTGCTTTTAGTGTTATTTGCCTTAAAACATGCAAGAGTTTTTGTATATTTTTGTAATCTTATCACTAATATATTTTGGAATTTAATCTCTGATTCCTGAGGGATGATGATAAGGAAATGAATAGAACAAGAATCTGGAAGAATATTGGTGTTTGAGTAACTGTTTAAGTAAATAACACCAGCTATAATCGTCTTCGTATCAGTAAATAATCTAGAGTAATATAAACTTTGAAAGTTTTACAAAAATGTTAGCCACAAAAGCAATTATATTTTAGTTACCAGTTGCTAGATGAGTCAGTATCATTGGAGTGGAAACAATCATATTTTATATCGAGTTTGTTATTCAGACAAGAGCCTGGGCAGGACTTTCAGTACCAATGGCATTTCCAAACAGAGAAAAGAATATTTGAAGTGAACAGATGACTGTTGAGCTTTCTTTGAGAATTTTTTCTTACATGATCATTTAATGTAGCTTTGCATGAAGTATCAGACCTCGATTATAATAATCTATGCAATGACACAGCTAAGAGACCCAGTGTATCATCATCTCGTATGAGATCAAATGTCTGTCAACTCAGCGGACAGGTCTGGAGGCTGCCAGGGGGCGTAACAACCCCCTTTCCTCCTCCATGTCCTTTCTGCCCATTCTGCTCTTGCCCCAAGCTTTCTAATCCAAGATCACAAGATGTGAAGTGACTTCCAGTTAATGTTCTTTATCCCTGATTTCATCCCTGCCTGCAGAGAATTGCAAAGCCTTCAGGAGAAAGAAAGCCCCCAACTGCAGCACGCAGAGAGCTTAGCCGTAGACCATGAGCCTTGCGCGTTGCATTGTGTAAATGTTGGTATTCGCTGGATAATCTTATGATTACCTGGTGTTTAGGCTCAGCAGACACAGATGAACATTCTGTGATAGAAAAAGATGTGCTTTTTGGTAGCAGAGAAGGCACGTTGGTCGACATTCGGTGTGACTACATGTTCTGGAAGCAGGATGCTACACGTTTCTCTTTACTCTTATGCTGTTGTGATTAACTTGGTTCCCTGAGTGTTGGGGAGTCGAGACTTTTCCTTTAATGCTTGTGCTTGAACATGTTTTCAAAACTGGATTAGTGTGTTTCCCTAGACGAGGTAGGAGAGCGTCCCAACCGAGTATGCTTCTGTGGGTTGTTGTTATTTTAGGATTGAGAATCTTGATGTCTCTTAGCATCAGCCCTTTTCATGTCTATGGCAAGTACTTTTTGAAAGAGTAGGCAAGAAATTTATGTTGATGTGCCTGCAGAATGATGTTGTTTCCTTATGATGTATCATCCCCAGGAAAGAAGGGTCAATGGCAGCACAGCATCGGAGGTTTCTGAAGTCTTGTTATTTGAGTTCAGGCCAGATCCAGCTTTGCTGAACTTCAAGGTAATTTATTTAGATGCTGCTGGAGACAGATAGACCCTTCTCCAGACACATGAAATTCAGGTTATAGCCTTCCCATCAAGATTTTTAGACTATGATTTGTTATTTTTTTTAATGTGGGTAGACCTGTGTGCTAGAATTTATTGGACACTAGTGATATTTTGTCCATAAAACCAATCATCTGGTGACCAAATTATATCTAAAATTTAGTAAGATATAAACTCAAAAACATTAAAAATTTCCACAATGTACTGATCAGCTTTTCCCAAATAGTAACGTGTTATACAAATTGTAGGATGACTAAGTAGACCCATGGGGAGAGAGAAGGGTGGAGATACAAGAAGTTTACAAAATCTGAGACAAGATACTGCATCTCAGCCTGGCTTGTGTCTTTTCGTCTGGAAAATTTGAGTTTGTATTTCACCCAGTTATGGTAGGTGCTCCCTGACCTGTGGAAACCCACCCTTTTGGAAGGAATAGGCATCTATGTGAAGGATGGATCAGGTTTAACAAGTGTGCTGACTCTGAGCCCGTACAGACTAAGACAGTCTTCGAGACATTGTAACAAGTCTACGGATTTGTGGAATCTCTTTCATTTCAGATTTTGCAACTATTATTAAAATTAAGTCTTTCATCATGCTACATGAAGTGGATTCTAGTGATTAAGCTGTCTAAATTTAAGAGGAAGGAAGTTGGCTGCCAAGTATTAATACGGTGGGATTTTTTAAATATATATTTTGGTTGTAAGGGACCGAAAACCAACTCAAACTAAAATAGAAAAGGTAAAGACATTTTGTACCACAGAACTGGGAAGTAAGCTACAACTTACTTCAGTGTGACCAGATCCAGGGGTTCAGAATGTCATTAGGGCCTGTCTCCCTGGCTGGGTCTTGGCCAGGCTCTTCTGCTATGATGGTTAAGAAGGCTGTTGGCATCCTCAGACTCACACTTTCTCTGGAAGCCCAGGCAGAGGATACCGTCCTTCTCAATACCTGCTGGAAAGACGTGAGGTGATGTCTGGAAACCCTGCCTTTCATCCTGGGTCTTCTCCTGAACCAGTCCACCATGGCCAGGAAACCAGGGTTGCTCTGGCCAAACTCAGTTCTCATGCTTATTCCTGTGACCGTGGGTGGGTTCAAACCTATATAATCCACTTAGAATAGGGCCTCCATAGAAGAGTGGGGTTATGTTACCAGCAGAAGGAGGAGGGAGGGATAGATGATAGGGAGAAAGAGAAAGCATCACAAGAACAGCAGAGGTAGAAGTAAACAGGTGGATCTGAATAGGATGCAGTCTTTAAAGATACTCAAACATTTATTTAAGTTCTGAAATACAGAATGCTTTTTCTAGAGAATCAGGAAGGTACAGAGAAGAATAACAAATAGCTCGTGTTACCCAGGAGCTTATGTCCCAGTCAATTCATTCAACAAACATTTACAGAGCCCCTGTAACTAATTTGCACTTCTAAATATATTTTCCCGTAGCAGGCACTGTGCAAAGTAAGGCCAGTCCCTTCCCTCCCTGAGTTTGGACTCCCTGAGGGGAGTGGGAGGAGGTTGCTGTGTGGGATGCTAGTTCCAGACAGGCTCACATGGTCCCACCTTCCAGCCTGAGCAGTGATCCTCAGACATCAGCATGTACCCCCAAAGGGCCCTCTCTGTACCTGCAGCGTGGGCAGTGCCTGGGAGCCAGCTAACACAAAAGATCACACCAGCACTCTGCACTCCCAAACCCAAATCAGTGTTTTCATAAGAAAATATTCATGTGCAATTAAAATTTTTTTTATTAAATGATAGCTGTGTACATTAATGCAAACATGGGGTACAGTGTAGTGTTTTCATGTACAATTTGAAGTATTTTCATCAAACTGGTTAACATAGACTTTGTGTCATTTACTTAGTTATTGTGTTAAAACATTTATACTCTAGTTCTAGAAAAGTTCACTTGTACCCTTGTTAGACAGATATATAGGTGATCTTTCCAGTCACCCTCCCACTACCTATCTGCCCTTCTCCTCTCCCCCACCCCCTCCTCATATTCTTGGGCTAGAATTAGGTTGTAGCTTTCATTTGAGAGCTATAAATTAGTTTCATAATAGGGCTGTGTACATTGGATACTTTTTCTTCCATTCTTGTGATACTTTGCTAAGAGGAACATTTTCCAGTTCCATCCGTGTAAACATGAAGGAGGTAAAGTCTCCATCTTTCTTTAGGGCTGCATAGTATTCCATGGTGTACATATACCACCATTTATTGATCCATTCGTGGATTGATGGGCACTTGGGCTTCTTCCATGATCTGGCAATTATGAATTGGGCTGCAATAAACATTCTGATGCAAACATCTTTATTGTAATGTGATTTTCGATCTTCTGGGTATATACCTAATATGGAATTGTAGGATTGAATGGCAGGTCTATTTTTAGTTCTCTAAGTGTTCTCCAGACATCTTTCCAAAAGGAACATATTAATTTGCATTCCCACCAGCAACTCTGGTTTTGGGATTTTGTGATATGGGCTAATCTTACTGGAGTTAGGTGGTATCTCAAAGTAGTTTTGATTTGCATTTCTCTGATGATTAAGGATGGTGAGCATTTTTTCATATATCTGTAGGCCGTGCGCCAATCTTCTTCAGAGAACTTTCTCTTCAAGTCCCTTGCCCACCCTGAGATGGGATCACTCGTTTTCTACTTGCTAATACGTTTAAGTTCTCTATGGATTCTGGTTATTAAACATTTGTCGGAGACATATCCAGCAAATATTTTCTCCCACTCTCAGGGCTGTCTGCATGCCCTACTTACTGTGCTCTTGGCTGTGCAGAAGCTCTTTAGTTTAATCAGTTTCCAATTTTTGTATTTTTGATGTTGCTTCAATTGCCCATGGGGTCCGTCTCATAAAAAATTTGCCCAGGCCGATTTGTTCAAGTGTTTTCCCTGCACATTCTTCAAGTATTTTTATGGTTTCATGTCTTAAGTTTAAATCCTTAATCCAGTGAGAATCTATCTTAGTTAATGGTGAAAGGTGTGGGTCCAGTTTCAGTCTTCTACAGGTTGCCAACCAGTTTGTCCAGCACCATTTGTTCAATAGGGAATCTTTTCACCATTCAATGTTTTTAATTGGTTTACCAAAGATGAGGTAACAGTAGGTAGCTGGATTTATCTGTTGGCTTTCTCTTCTGTTCCATACATCTACCTCTCTGTTTTTGTGCCAATACCATGCTGTTTTAAGCACTATCGATTTATAGTATATTCTGAGGTCTGGTAAGGTGATTCCTCCTGCTTTGTTTTTATGCCTGAGTAATGTCTTAGCTATTCGAGGTCTTTTCTGATTCCATATAAAGCAAAGTATTATTTTTTCTAGATCTTTAAAATATGACAGTGGGGCATTAATGGGGACTGCATTAAAATTGTATTTTGCTTTGGGTATTATGGACATTTTAACAATGTTGATTCTTCCTAGCCATGAACATGGTATATTTTTCCATTTGTTAACAGTTTTGGCTGTTTCTTTTCTTAGAGTTTCATAGTTCTTTTTATATAGATCTTTCACATCCTTTGTTAAGTATACCTCCAAATATTTCATCTTCTTTGGTACTACTTTAAATGGGATAGAGTCCTTAACTGTTTTTTCAACTTGGCTGTTGTTGGTATATATAAAGGCTACAGATTTATGAGTGTTGATTTTGTATCCTGATACACCACTGTATTCCTTGATCACTTCTAAGAGTTTTTTAGTTGAGTCCCTTGTGTTTTCCAGATACACAATCATATCATCTGTGAAAAGTGAAAGTTTGATCTCTTCTGTTTCTATATGGATGCCCTTAATTGCCTTTTCTTCCCGAATTGCAGTAGCTAGAACTTCCATTACAATGTTAAATAGCAGTGGGGACAAAGGGCAAGCTTGCCTGTTTCCTGATCTGAGTGGGATTGATTTTTATTTAACTCCATTGATTACAATATTGGCTGTGGGTTTGTTGTAGATGGCCTCTATCAGCTTAAGAAATGTTCCCTCTATACCAATTTTCTTAAGTGTTCTGATCATGAAGGGATGCTGGATATTATCAAAAACTTTTTCTTCATCGATTGAGAGAATCATATGGTCTTTGTTTTTTGATTTGTTTATGTGATGAATTATATTTATAGATTTACGTATGTTGAACCATCCTTGAAATCCTGGAATAAAACCTACTTGGTCGTGGTGAATAATTTTTTTGATGTGTTGCTGGATTCTGTTCGTTAGGATCTTGTTGAATATTTTAGCATCAATATTCATTAGTGATATTGGTCTATAATTTTCTTTTCTTGTTGGGTCTTTACCTGGTTTGGGAATCAG
>CAUYQV010010467.1:0-25801 GCA_963574575.1 Galagoides demidoff | reverse complement strand
TTTCCTTCATTGTTTTCATCATCTGTATTCTAAATTCCATTTCAGTCATTTCTAACATTTCTTTATAGGTGGAATCCTCTGCAGTAGCTACCTCACAGTCCCTGGGGGGGGGTGCTCTGGACTGGTTTTTCATGTTTCCAGTTTTCTGCTGACTCTTCCTCATGAGTGTTTCATCTGTTTCCTTGCCCTAATTTTCCTTTCACTTCCCCTTACTCTTTAAGTTGCCATGCTTCTGGCTTAGGGTTTCGATGAGTCCTTTTGGTACAGGACCAGAAGGATGAGAACATTAAAGAGCAAGAAGTGAAAAAAGAAAAAAAGAGAAAGGATAGGGTATGGGTAAAAGGGGATATTGACAAAGAGAAGGGAGGCACAGAAAGAGGGAGACAGGAGCAATATAGGTGTACAGTAGGGTACTTTGACCCAACCTTAAAAACCACCAACCTCTGGGGGTGCTGGGTTGGGTGGTTCCCTTGAGGTCAGTAGCTCTTTGCTAGCCTGTTCAGACATAGTACTCCACCTCCACCAAGTAGAGAGGAAAGACAAAAATGGTATAAATCAAACCAAAACAAGCAAACAGAAAATATTACAGGATAAAATTGGGAGAAAAACCAAATAATATGGGGTAGAAACACTAGCAAAAATGAAGTTCTAATTGTTAACGAAGGCAACAATGGAAAATTATATTTAAAGTAGAAAAATGAAGAAAGAAAAGAAAGAAAAGAAAAATCTATAAGGAAAATGTTGAAATTAAAGAAAAAACAAAAAAAAAGAAAAGAAAAACAAAAACAAAAACAAAAGTGTATGTATCTTACTGGATAGTGTCTGGGCAACAGCTGGTCTTCTGGGGTATGAGATGTTAATCACAATGCTGATACAGCTGTTCAAGATGGAGACTGGAGGCCTCTGCTGATTTCTCAAACCCCACAGAGTGGAGAGCCTAAATCTCTCCTCAGCCTACTTAAAAGGCACTTTAAACTGCTAACCTTGGCTAAGCACAAGTTTTCCCAGGAAAGTACTTGTCACTGGGATCACTCCTGGCTATCTTCTTATTCAGTGTGCCAAAACTGGGTTCACTCTATGCCCCTGAGGGCCAGGGCTATAAGGCATCTCAGTCCCTGCCTTTAGGCTGCTCAGTCACTAGATTACTTGGTCCCACCTGATCCTTGCTCTGTGACTCTGAGGGTGGAGCTTGCCAGGGCAGTTTGCCCACAATGGCTCTGCGCAGCCCACAGCTGAATACTATTAGCTCCATCCAGCCCAGCAGCTCAATCTAGAGTCCTAGACAAAACTTAAAGTCCTCTGCACTCTTGCCCAATTTCTCCCAAGGTAGTCCAACTGAGTGCCAAGTCCAAAAAAAACCAGCTCATAGGTAAGGCCTTTCCAGTCTACATTCTCACTGCTGCTATACTTATAGCTGCCGGCGGGATCAGACCAAACAAACACATGCCCAAACACTTCCCAGTTTTCCTCATGGGTCCTCCTCATGAGAGTCTCTCCCTGTGTCCCCAAAGGGATGCATCTGGGCAGATCCCACCAGCCAAAGATGCCTGGAGTCTTCTCTCCCCAGTCTCACGCCCTGTTGCAAGGAAGCTGTTACTCAGCTGCCATCTTGCTCCTCCCTTCTTCTTAAGCTTTTAATGGTAGTATTGTGATAAGCAATTAGAAATTGTCTATCACGGAAATCTCATAACTCTTAAATTTTCTTTCTAAACGTCTTTTTTAACTCATATACCTTATTCAAGGAAGAATTCCTTATTTTATTTTATTTTATTTTATTTTTTTGAGACAGAGTCTCATTATGTCACCCTAGGTAGAGTGCTATAATATCACAGCTCACAGCAACCTCAAACTCTTGGGCTTAATTGATTCTCTTGCCTCAGCCTTCCAAGTAGCTGGGACTACAGGCACCTGCCACAATGCTCAGCTATTTTTGTTGTTGTTGCTGTAGTTGTCATTGTTTAGCAGGCCCGGGCCGAGTTCGAACCCACCAGCTCCAGTGTATGTGGCTGGCGCCCTAACCACTGAGCTACGGGTGCTGAGTCAGAATTCCTTATTTATTAAACATCTACAATATGCTAGATACTTTTGCTAAACATTAGGAATATACTCAGTGAGTAACACAATATTCTCAAGGAGTACACAATCTACTGGTAACACCAACACCCAAGTAATTTGAGTTGTGAAAGTGCTATTTCAACAAATACTACAGAACCTCATCAGAGGATGTTTTAGCTGAAGTGACTATGCTAGTTTGGGTCCCCCCAAAAGCAGACACTGAAATAGGATTAGACACATGAGATAGTCAGAATTATCGTCCTCCAAGTGCATCCACATACTAATTCTAGGAACATGTGAATGTTACTTTTTGAAAGATTGAATTAAATGTCTTCTGATGGGCAGATCATCCTGCATTATCTGTTGTTTTTTTGTTTGTTTGTTTATTGGTGGGGATTCATTGAGGGTACAAAGAACCAAGTTACATTAATTGCATTTATTAGGTAAAGTCCCTCTTACAATTGTGTCTGGCCCCCAAAAGGTGTGTCACACAACAAGACCCCCATCCTCCTCCCTCTGCTGGTTTTTTTTTTTTTCCTTTGAGACAGAATCTCACTCTCATTCCCTCAGTAGAGTGCCTGGCATCACAGCTCACCACAACTCAAACTCCTGGGCTTGAGCAATCCTCTTGCCTCAGCCTGAGTATCTGGGACTACAGGCATGTGTCACTATACCCAGCTAGTTTTTATATTTTTAGTAAAGACAGTGTCTCACTCTTGTTAGGTTGGTCTCGAACTCCTCAGCTCAAGCAATCCACCTGCCTCGGCCTCCCAGAGTGCTAGGATTATAGATGTGCGCCTCCACGCTAGGCCTAACCTGGATTATCTGGATGGGCACAATATAACCAAAAGGGTTAAAGTTAGAGAAGGAAATGTGAGGACAGAAGCAGAAGTGTGGGTGAAAAATTCGACTAGAGACAAGTTTAAGCTAACATTCCAGAAAACCCAGTAGGTAAAAGTCTGGGCTTCTCAGACCATCACCCCCACTGCCCTCCCCCACCCCCACCCCCATGCTGCAAACACAGAGTTTTGATAACTCCCTGAGTTGTTCACAGCAGTCAGTTAGCATCACCCTAGTTCAAACAGCACACTTAGCAAATTAAATGATTAAGATCTGAGTGGGCAAGTCTAAGTAAATTGGGATCAATACAGTTGTAAGCTACCTTTAGGGCATTGTATTCCTTATTTTTATGATTTTGTGACTACTGTACTGACATTTGTTTTCTTCTGTTTTCCTTACTACCTCACTCTTTACTGCCAGGGTAAAGGCTTTTCTCTCTATAATTAACTTTGCTCAATAAAAGACCCCTGCGGCTTTCACTCCAGGCAGCACTTCTTGGCCATTCTTTATGCATTACAGAGTAGCTGCCTCTCCCAGCCCGGTGGTGGATTATTGCACTACTAATAACTGAGTATGAGTGTTTTCTTTCCATTATACCCCTTCTCCAGTCCATCCACCAAAGTGGAATGGCAACACAAAAGTTGGAGCAATGCTGGGCCATGAGGCAAAGGAGGCAGCAGGCCTCTAAAATCTAGAAATCAGATTCTCCCCTAAAGCCTCCAGAAGAAATGCAGCCCTGCCAATCCATTTTAAACTTCTGACCTCCAGAAATACAAGAGAATAAATGTATGTTGTCTTAAGCCAGTAACTTTGCAGTAATTTGTTTCAGCAGTGAAATTAATACCACATGCAAAAGATTTTGGGGGTAAGAAAATACTGTGAGGAAAATGGGGGGGGTGTTGGAGATGGCTGGGAGAGCTGGCAGCCATGACATAAGGCTAACAGTTGTGGAGAAGAAGAAAAGGTGGAATAAGAAATGACTTTGACTGCAGTGCCATTTTAATAGAAGGAAATTACAGCAGGGCTGCTGGGGAGTGCTGCAGCCAAAGCCATTAATCACAAAAGGCTGTTGTCTCTCAGGAAGGGGCCAGACTTGCTATCCTTCCTGCCAGGGGTAGGGACTAGGAACAGGGTGAGGCGGGTATGGTAGACAGAATAATGCCCCCACTTCCCCTAAAGATGCCTACATCCTAAGCCCAAGAACCTGTGACAAAGTTTACATGGCTAAGGGGAATTAAGGTTGCTAATCAACTGACCATAGATAGGGAGATTACACTGGCTTATCTGGCAATGCCTGACATAATGACAAGGGTCTTTAAAAAGTAGAAGAGGAGGGGCAGTGCCTGTGGCTCAAAGGAGTAGGGCACTGGCCCCATATACCAGAGGTGGTGGGTTCAAACCCAGCTCTGGCCAAAAACTGCAAAAAAAAGTAGAAGAGGAAATTAGAGGAAGAACCAGAGAAATGGCAGTGTGAGGACACAGTCCAGCACTGTGGACTCCGAAGGTGGACAAAGAGGGTCACAAGCCATGGAATATGAACAGCCCTAAAAGGTAGGAAGGCCAGGAAAATGGATGCCACCAAAAGAAATACACACCTGCCAACACTTTGATTTTACCTCAGTGAAATCCATTCTGAACTAGAAATGCAAAATACTAAATTTTCACACTTGTCAGCCTCCACCACAGCATGAGCCAATCATCCCTTATGATAAATCTGTTTATAACAAACACACACACACACACACACATTCTATTGGTTGTTTCTCTGGAGTAACCTAATATACCCACAGTAGGAAATCTGAGAGTCACCATTTCTTGGCCTCCACGGTCCACCTGTTGCACCACACACATTCAGGAGAACCTTTAAGGTTCCTGTGGGCCTCTCTTGCTGACAGGAAATTCAGAAGGGGGAGTTAATGAGATGAACATGGCCCTCACCACTGCAGTTGCTCTCAGGGCCTCAGTTGGGCCTCATCTCCCTCCTCCATTGTCCATTCAAACTTCTCACCCCTTCAGCTTTCCCCTTGGTGGGTCTTGGTGGCTTAATTGATGGGAGAAACCTAAACGCTCATTCTTGAGGGGGTCTAGCCAATAAACAAGAAAAGAATTGTTTAAAATTGCCTATTGAGTATTGCCTTTTTGGTTTTTAAAGTTTAAAATAATTTTTAATGTACTGTAAGTAAGATTGTAATGTAATCTATTATAAGTAAGATTGTAAGAAAATCAACTGAGGTCCCAAATTACTATAGCTCAAACTATATACTCTTTTTGAGACACAGAATCTCTCTTTTGCTGAGAAATTCTCATAGTAAGGAAATGCCATTGAGACCTCTATGTCCTCATACGCTGTATCCCCTACAGGAGCAATAACCATGGAAAGGGCCAGAAAGCCTCTGCCTCCACTGATTCAAATACTTGGTTGTGTCCAATTCACTAGGTTATGTACACCTGTTTGAGAAAAGGCTCTTCTTGTGATGACAAATTAGAATCTGTATTTCTACAGCCACACAAGGAAAAGAAAAGCATAAACTCAATTCAATAAATCTTTATTGAGCTCCCACAGGGTGCATGAATTTAGGGTCCATAATTTACTTAGGTAGAAAAGTATTACTTAAGCCCCCTTTTTAAAAAAAAGTAAATTACAACTTTTCTATATACTTCAAGTGAATCATTTAACATGAGTGAGGCTCAGTTTGATGTTACTGTAAGTGTTAACAAAAGAGAAAGGGGAAGGATAAACATTTTCCCTTCTATCAGAAAAGAGTCTGGTGTCAGGCTAAACTAGCCTGCTGGTTTAACAACAGTTCATCAAAAAGGCTAGAGGATCTGGAAGAAAGAGATGTACTTGGAAGTATCATCCTGTGAGGGTTCATCCCCAAGAGGATAGAAAAATACCAAAAATATCAACTGGCTCAAAAATTATATTGAGAGATGAAGAGAGGAGTTAGTCACATCTTAGGGAAAAAAATTCAAGAACCCATGACACTATCTGTGGCTGGATTAATAATTCCAATGTTTCCTTACAGTTCTTATAGCACTCTGAGCTAGACAGAGGGATTATTAACTCATTCCCCTTTAAAAAAAGTGGTTTGAAATGATAATTCTCCAGTGCACCAACTGTATTTTCAAGTATAATTCTGGTATTTGTACCTAGCAATACAGAAGATAAAGCAGCAAGGAGAAGTGTCAAGTATATAGGACATAAAATGATTTGGCAGCCCTAGAATTCCCAGTTTGAGTCTTTTTTATCAGGAAAATCACATTCTGGTTCAGTCCAAGGTAACACAGGAGGCAGTGATATTGATGGCTTGTTATAAGCAGGAGGCAACAGTGAAAGTATTGAATCCTGGCTTTCTTCTTTCATCTGTTAAAGAAACTCAAAATAAGGCTGTTGGTACGTAAATTCAATACATTGGCTTTGTTAGGAATATATTTTAAAGAAATCATGTTAAAAATGTTTAAAATAGTTTTTAAGTATTTTTCCTAAAAATGCCCGTCATCCTGGTCATCTGAAAACAGTAAGAAGAGATGAACTGATTTTTTTTTTTTTTAGAGGAACTGATTTTTATCAGAATTATTTTGCCCTTTTATCATTTCTAGCCAATATAGAAAATGTCTCTAATCAACATGCACTGAGCATACTATAACTTATGACCATAGTCCAGTTTATTTTTACTCATTTTGTTTTAGAGAATGAAAATATTTTAGAAAGTTAAATTAGACTTAAAAGGTTTCTTATTTGTCATTTTATTTTGTTATTACGTTATTAAGAATCTTGGCAAACCAAGTATCCCATCATTATATTTTGTTATTAAGTTATTAAAAATCTTGGTAACCCAAGTATCCCATCTAAGTTTTTTAATTAGACTAAAAAGGCTTTCTTATTTTTCACTTTATTTTGTTATTAAGTTATTAAGAATCTTGGTAACCCAAGTATCCTATCAAGTCAACAAAAATGAGTGACATTTTAATACTACTTAAAAACATCTAGACAACAGATAGATGATAGATCAGCTTACCTGTTTGAAGAAAACATGAGACAATAAACTGCTTGCTGAAGGCCTGAAATTTTTGTAAAAGTTATTAAAAGAGAATTTCATATTAGAATGTAGATTTTTGGTATGTAAGTCATTAGATTAGGTTAGAGCTATAAAACCCATTATTAAAAATTAAAAAGAAAAAAATATGTAAGAAACCCAATTCTTAGCTCTAATCTTGACTAACGGGAAGAATTAATTCTAGAGGTCTCCTTCAAATAATCCATACTCAACATTTATTGGACACATTCTGTTTTATAAGAAACTATGCTAGGCATTAAGGAGCTAAAAAATAAATAACACACACATCTCGTTTCCAAAATACTAAAGGTAAACTATAGTTACCTATGAAAATAATGTATACTAATATGATAGCAGCACCTTATACTTTTACACTGCTTAGAAGTTTCTAAAACATCTTAATATAAGTACATTAATTAATGTCCAGAAAGAGTAACCGAGTTTTACAAGGTGACTTGCTCAATTAAATCTGGAGCCCAACTCTTCTGATTTTGAATCTAGGATTTTTTCCATTTGCTTACTGCCTCCAGTTATTCTTAGCATTAATATTTTCTAAATTAGACTATAATTTTCACTCAGAATACTGATAAAAGATTTGAATTTTATGGGACGGGCAATATAACAAACATCACACCTTTTCTCAGGATCTTGTTGCAAACAGAGCTGTACCAAGCTAAAGAAAGCAGGAGAAAAGGTTTTTGAGGATGGTGTATGTAACCGGTCACTGTTGACTGTGTGAGTTCCACTGGAGACGAGTACACTTTCTCCAATCCCAGAGTCTACACCAGATCGGGAACTTTTCATTCTGGATTCTGATTGAGGGAAAATACTGATATCCAATGGGCTATAAGGAGGACCTTTCAGTTTCTGTAACAGCATCTAAAAGAAAAAAAAATTCCTTTAATACTTTTTAGGCAAGATGTTAATAATAATAAAGCTCTTAAGAGTCTATACAGCAAACAGGTTTAACAGAAATTATCTAGAATGTAAGGTATCTTATAAAAGGCAAGTAGTTCAGGGATTTCAGTAGCACTTACCTGAGTACTATGCATGTCCTGGAAAGGCACTTTCCCACTGGCTAATTCACATGCTGTAATCCCAACACTGTAAATATCTGACTTCAAATTATACCCATGTAAATCCTGTTGAACACAATTAATTTGAAGTCATTTAATGTAAATAACTTAACAAAAATTACATACATGTGCTCTTCTGATAAAGCACAGTGAATAATGGGAGGGAAAACCCCTATAAGCAAGAACTCAAGATATACCTGACATATGGTATATAATTTTAAATTCCTAACATAATTGACAAGAAAGAGAAAAAAGAAAGTCTTGCAGTAAGCCATTCACCAACCCAAATATAAGGACACAAATGTCTTTTAGTCAAACTCAGTCAACATACAGACAACCCCATTAAACGTCCACACCTGACCTGTCTCAGTAGTTCTGGACTCAGCCACGGCTGCACTGACGTGCTGAACTGTGGGAAATCATACACAGCCCTATGCCTCTGTCCGTGCTTAATCAAACTATGCAGATGGGAAAGGCCCGAGAGAGTCACCAGACCATCACCAGAAATGAGGATATGGCTGGCTTTAAAACTCCTAGAACAAAAAGAAACAATCCTAAGTACTCAGGAACTGGGCAACGAAGAAAGAATAAAAATCTGGTCAGAATAAATCCATGTATTCTCTTGGAAAATAATACCCATTATAAAAGAGTAGTATGTAATATATACTGCTATATATGCAAGAAGTGTTCAGGGAATTAAGGAATTATTTCAGCTACTAAATATAGCACTAAAATAAGAAAGATAAATGATAGCTACATGTTTGGAATTAATATTTTTTTCAAACAAAGAGTAGGATCAAATTATTAATTTCACCATTTTAGGATGCTATTATAAAACAACTAAGGAAAATCTAAAAACATCAATTAAATAATATTTAAAGCAAAAGGTTATAATTGAAGTTAAGAGCCAGGGGAAGTGGCTTATGCCTATAATCCCAGAGCTTTGGGAAGCTGAGGTGGGAAGATCATTTGAGGCCCAGAGTTCAAGACTAGCCCAGAGGACACAGCAAGACCCCCATCTCTATATTTAAAAAAAAACAAACAGAAAAATTAGCTAGGTATGGAGAGCATGCCTATAGTCCCAGCTACTCAGGAATCTGAGGCAGGAGGATCACTAGAGGCCAGGAGTTCAAACGAACAAAATAAAAACCTTTCACAGTTTAACATCATTTATAAACATGTCTTACAGAACAATTTCCTTTAATTGTCAGATAAATTATGATTTAATCTTGTTTTTCCATCTAAAGCAATTTAGAGTAACAGAGTAGAATGGCCAATAGTCTGCTAAGTATAATGAAACCTCAATTATAATACAGTGTGTTAGAATCCTTAGTTAATAAGAATGTCCCTAAGAACCCACAAATAGTAAGACAAAAAGCTTTAGGGAGTTTAAAACAAACAATAAGAAAGCAAGCCTATTAAAAGAAAATTAAATACAAAATAAAGTCCCAGTATGTCTTGGAATAGCACTGTTTTTAGCATTCAGCCAATTACTTTTGCAACTACTATCTGGTAACAAGAGAATTGATACTTAGGAAGATAATCTCAAAGTGCTCCAAAATATTTAAGAAATCAAAGAAAGGCTAACGATAATTTGTACATTATCGTTATGTACATGTGAGATGTACATTATCGTTATGATAAATGTGAGCTGAGCTTAAAAAGCAGATAAAGAAGCTCTTTGCTTTAAAAAAATCCTCAAAGCAAAACAAAAAACCCAGCTAAGCAGGATCCCACTCTGTATAGTTTATCCCCACTCCGTGAAGGTTCTCAGGGCCCTCTTTAGACCGAGACTGTGAGCTCCGTGTGCAGCACCAAGCACAGTGCCAGAGGATACCATCTACTGCCTCTACTGGCCCCTTCCTCCCTCAATTTTCATTTGTAAGTTTCCTAACCCTCGTTCTAACACTTAACTGCTCTTCCCTGAAAGTTCCCTGAAAGATTTCTCTCATTCTGTAAAATATAAATAAATAAATACCTATGAATACAGCCATTCTGATGCAGGTAATTCAACCCTCTCACCGCTCCAAAGAGAATATTTCTTATTAAACTTTCACTCATTCCTTCAGGAAAGTAGGTCCTCAGGAGTTGACTTGCTGAACCTGAAAGAAACCCCTGAAATCCTCAGATGAACACTGAAAGTGATTTTATTCCCAGTTATGTTTTAATGTTCTTTTCAACCACGAACACACACACACATCTACCACTTTTTGCAGTCAGACCCCTTCCCATGCAAATATGATTTTCCATCAGGAATCTTTAAAAGATTTTTTTTTTCTAATGATAACTCTAGAAATTAGGCAAAAGAATTAAATAAAATTTTCAATATTATTGAATAAAAATATATACCGTATATGTGTGCGTGTATAGCAATTTCCAAAAGGTGTCCTAAAAATCAAAGCTCTAGAATCCATTCATTTATGTGTATTTATTCAAAACACTTATTGAACGCTACTTTGCACAAGTACTATGTGAGCATCTTGGGACACCAAAACAAAAAAATGTATAAATGATCTTTGTCCTCAAGAAGCACAAGTCCAGTGAGGGAGACAGGCACACACAAAGATGTTTACAATACAGTGAAATGAGCTTACAATGCGGAGAAAGAGAGACAGGGATGGTGTGCATAGGTGGAAAAACTACTTCTTCCTGCAAAATAATGGTAGTTCTCCACTGAAAGAAGGGAAGGAAGCTTAAAGAAGAGGTAGCTTGGGCAAAGAGATGGAATCTTAGAGAAGCAACGAGGATGTCACTGATCATCAATTTCAACTTCTAAAGACTAAAATTCAACACGAACCAGCAACAGAAATACATCATGAAATCGGGAATCAGCCATTAAATTTACAAATTAAAAGTAGTGAATCATAAACCTAAGATCCTGATCATCTTTATAATTATAGCATCCATACCAAATGATGAATTATTTACTAAAAACCAGTTGTCTTACCATAGGCCATAAATGGAGAAATAACCCAAAGCCAGCTGCCAACAGTGAAAACTGTCCAGTAAGTTGTAATATTGGGATGCTGGAAAAAGTGGGATAGAATCACCGCTTTCTAGGATAAACACACAAGAGATGAAATATTTACAATCTTTTTTTCTTACAATGAAGGTAGTAGTAGTGGCAGCTATTACTCAAGAAGTTTATTAGCACTAAGCACTGTCATTAATATTTTCACCTCTTTAAACTTCATGACCACTCCATGAAGTATGTACTATTGTGATTCCCACTTTATAGAAGACACTTAGGGGTAAGTCAGAAAACTTAGGCAAGAACACATAATTATTCACAAAAAGGAGTGAAAGTGGAATGTGAACTTAGACCGTCTAACTCCAGAGGACATATTCTTTTTTTTTTTTGAGACGGAGCCTCAGGCTATCTCCCTGGGTAGAGTGCACGGCATCACAGCTCATAGCAACCTCCAACTCCTGGGCTCAAGCGAGTCTCCTGCCTCCACCTCCCAAGTAGCTGGGACCAAAGGCGCCTGCCACAACGCCCGGCCATTTTTTGGTTGCAGCCATCATTGTTGTTTGGCGGGCCCAGGCTGGGGATTCGAACCCGCCACCTTAGGTGTACGTGGATGGCGCCTTAGCCGATTGAGCCACAGGCGCCAAGCCAGGACATATTCTTAATAACAATTCTATGTCCTTATTATAGGAACATTTAAAAACACTTAAAAATATGAAAATAAAAGTCCCTGGCTCGGCACCTGTGGCTCAAGCATCTATGGCGCCAGCCACGTACACTAGAGCTGGCAGGTTCAAATCCAGCCCTGGCCCACCAAATAATGACGGCTGCAACCAAAAAATAGCCGGGCATTGTGGCAGGCGCCTGTAGTCCCAGCTACTTGGGAGGCTGAGGCAAGAGAATCGCTCGAGCCCAGGAGTTGGAGGTTGCTATGAGCTATGATGCCATGGCAGTCTACCCAGGGTGACTGCCTGTATTTTTCTGTGTAATATACATGTGTACATATATTTTAAAAATTGGGACACTATCAAAACAAAACCTTTCCCCTTTTATATCAAAAATGATTAGTGACAATAAAAATGGTATTATACCTAAAATATAATTCAGTCAAAATTTATCAATTCAGAAATTAATTCTGCTTAACTGGATAAAAAGGAAATTGTTTGCTTTTGATTTTTTTAATCTCCCTATATGGCTATTTGTGATTGGACTGATGAGGAGTATTATAAATCTCTAGACTAGTATTTTGAGTGATACTCATTTGAAGGAATAGTAATTACCAAATCTTGAATATGTTTGTTCTTTCATGTAATGGAGCTGGCTTCCAAGTATTCTTTTCAGTTCTGTAACTGGGTGCTAATTAAGAAATCTACTTTTCCCTAACAGGAAGATCTATTAATTTGGGGAAAAAAATTTTTTAAAGATGTAATCTCCTCAAACAGACAATACATTTAAAACATTTGTCCCCTGGTATCCATAGGGGATTGGTTCCAGGACTCTGCAAGCATACCAAAATCCAAGAATGCTCAAGTCCTTTATATAAAATGGTGTAGTATCTTCCTATATACTTTAAAACATCTCCGTATTACTTATAATAGCTAATACAAGAATACAAAAGAATGCAAATGATATGTAAATAGTTGTTATACTCTTTTGTTTGTATTCTTATATGTTATATTGTTAAAAAAATACTTTCTATTAGTGATTGGCTAAATTCTCACATACAGACCCCATGGATACAAAGGGCCAAGTGTCTATCTTTTTCTTCATATTGTTACCTGTAAAGCTTTCAGGCGTTCTTCATTGCAGTTTTCCAGATTTGTAATTTTTATAGTTACCAGTGTTCCTGTAGGAGTATGCCGTGCAAGATGGACAGAAGTCAAGTTGTCAAATCCTCTTCCTATAATTGGACATAAAATTCAAGTTAACAACCAAAGATGGAAAAAATCGACAATTTGGACTTCATTAAAATCAAAAACTTGTTTTTCAAAAACTGTTAAATGAAAAAGCAAGCTAGAAATTAAAAGTATTAACAATATTTATATCTGTTAAAACTTCTATCCAGAACATATTAAGAACTCTTACAACTGTATAATAAGACAATAGGAAATTCAATTTAAAAAACAAGCAACAAAATAAAGATATAGGAATGGTTAATAAGCATATGAAAAGTTGCTCAAAATAGAGAAATGCAAATTAAAAAGACACACATCACATATCTATTATAATAACTAAAATTGTGACTCGATAAATTGTGACATATTCAAACAATGAAATGCTATTCAGTAATCTCCTACCCCTACTTCCAGTGCCTGGCAACCACTGATCTGATTTTTGTCATGTAAATGGTAAAAGAAGAATGTAGTCTTCTGTGGTTAGCTTCTGTTACTGAACATTAATGCTTCTGAGATTTGTGCATGTCGTATCTATCAGTAGTAAATTTCTATTGCCAAACAATAGTCCATCATACGGATATACCACAATTTATCTATCCATTCATAAGGTTGATGGATATTTGGGCTGCTTTCAATTTGGGGCCACCATAAATAAAGCTTCCAAAAACATCTGTGTACAGGTCCTTAAGTAGACATAAGTTTTTTTTTTGGCAAACATACATACCTGAGCATGAGACTGCTGGGTCATGTAGAGTGTTCAAGCTACCAAATTGTTCTTGAGAGTGGCTAACCCATTCTGCATTCCCATAAACAATGTAAGAGAGCGGCAATTGCTTGAAATACTCTCCAGCATTTGGTATTGTCAGTTTTTCAAATGTAAAACACCTAGTTTAGAGTGGCACCTATTAATAGGCACCTTTCTTCTCTCCACAGCCACCAAATTTTGTCAGTTTTATCTTTGAAACGAAGCTAATCTCTTCCTCTCCAGTGTTAGTGTCACTGCCTTAGTTCAAGTCCTGTTCTCTCTTCCTGGATATATGGAGTGACACTGTGCCCTGCATTCTCAACCAGGCACACACCAGAATAATGAAGGAATTACCTTAAAATACTTGTGCCTATGCATTCCTCAGAAATTTTGATTTAATTGCTCCATGATAGAATATAGGCACTACAGTTTGTTGTTGTTGTTGTTATTGTTAAAACAGGGTCCTGACCTGTGTCCTGAGCACAGTGCAGTGGCATCATAGCTCACTGCAACCTCAGACTCCAGCTATGGACATCCTGCTGCCTCAGCCTCAGGAAGCCACTGGGACTACAGGTGCTTACTGCAACACTCAGCTGGGTTTTTCTTTTTTTTAATGAGTCAGGGTCTCACTCTCACTCAGACAAGTCTTAAACTCCTGAGTTCAAGCAATCCACCCAGCTCAGCCTCCCACAGTGCTGGGATTACAGACAGGCGCCACTGCACCCAGTAGCACTGAAGTTTTTAACAAGACATGGTTAATGAGGACGATCCTTGTGGTTGTGAATCAACAACCTACTGTATCTTTCAGACTGCTGCCAGAACTGCTCTATCATATATTTGGCATTTGATCAATAGGAAGTTCCCATGGTACAGCAGTTGAGAGCTTAGACCCTGTGGTCAGAAAAGTCTGGTTTCAAATCACAAGCTGTATGACTGTCTCAGAGCCTCAGTGCCCTCATCTGCAAAATGGAAGTGGCAAAGGGTTAAATGGAAAAAGGACATACCCAGTGTTCAGCGTAAAGCCTGTTAGATGCTAACACCATCGTCACTGTTCCACAATGTCTCTCTAGCATTAAGGACAATAAATCTCAAACTGCTGCCTTGAATCGTTAAAGCAGTAACGTTGGCTAAGGAGTGGTGGCCGCAGAGACAAATACACTGCATGGAATCCTTCGCAATGTGCTCCAAACCTAGCTCTCCAGATGTGTCTCCTACCACTACCCACTCTCTCCTAATTCCTACTTGAAGTCAGAGGAACTAAATGGTATTCTCCCTCTCACCAACTTTCCTCAGTCATTTCCTGATATGAACACTTTTTACCTTTCCAGGATTGGTCCTTCCTTTCTAATTTTGAAGAATTTGTGACCATGTGCTGTTTTAGAAAAAGTCCTGTCCCAGCCACTCAGCTGCTCTCAGTTTCTTCCAAACTCATTTCTCTAGCCAGTAATTTAGTGAGTTAGCAATATTGTTCAAAAGTTCCTTTTTTGCTTTAGTCAGCCAGGATTGTTTTCTATTGCTTGTACCAAAACTCTGATGAGAATACGGGCAAACTTTTCTTTATTCTTCAAGATTCAGCCCCTTTTGCCAGCTTTCTTGACTCCAGAGGTGGATGACTGGATGTTCCATCTCCTCTGTTCCCGTACCATTTAGCACACAGCTCTACTACAGCACTCTCTGGTCAGCAAACAAAGCTATCTTACGTGTTCATCTTCCCAGGGAGGACGCGAACTCTTCAGGAGTTACACTGTGGTTCTGTATCCCTAGCACCCCACACAGTAACTGCTTTGTAGTATTTAATAGGTGGTTTTGAATATTCAAAGCATATATAACATATATAAAGCTATAAACAGTAAGCCATCCTGAAAACCTTGAAAAATTTGGGCCATTATTTTAAGAAAGGCATGAAATTAATTGAATCCATTTGACTGACACAAATCTAGCTTTATGTTGTAGGTGACAAAAGAAAAAGACTAGTGTGTAAAGCAATCTTGTGTCATTAATTCAGTTCTGGTAATGAAGAGTCAGTTATGTGAAATCCAGGACTATTACCTATTTCCACTTGGAGCTCATAGTGAGAAATGTTGGTGGAACATATCACTTCACGGGCCCTAGTGGATGGAGGCAACCGGGAAAGGGCTGGTTCATTGACCTGTATTTTTTAAAAAGATAGAAACAAAATAGGCATAAACTATTTTGGCTCTCCACTCCAATATAAAATACTGATACTGTATTTTCAAACACATAGATGGTTGTTCGTCAGAAAGTGGCTAGCGCTGTTTTAAGATCTAAAAGGAATTTACCATTTGCTAACTGATGCCGGCTAGAATGCTATCAGCCTATGCGGGGAGGGAGAGTAGGAAAAGCAGATTTACAGCTAGCAAGAATACTCTCCAACACCATTTCTACTAAAATTTTTAGGAGTTGCTAAGAATGGCTGTTAATTCTTTGGGGTATCTGATAAATGTCTGAGGGGAGAGCTGCAGGGACCTGTGGGGATATTTTATGCTTGTGTTCTTGCTTCAGGTGGTTGCCAATTATGTGCATTTCTGATACGGGGGACATACTCTGCTAGTGGAGGTTTTAACAGCCAAGGAAAAATTTCCATACTGCAGTCTCTTAAAATCGCTGATAAAGTTTTTTACAAGATGAAATGAATCAGAAGAGCAGTCAGAGAAAACTAAACCTGAAGAGACACAAGAATAGGGTACAGACCTCCTAAATGAATGACTGTGCACTGATATGAGGTGTCATGGGGTGCTTTGGAGTGAGAGTAGTAGGCTTACACTTGAATACAGTGGTAGTAACAACATGCATGTATGAGAAAGAAGAGGCCTGAACCATTGGCTTCTTATGACAGCCATCACGGTCTCCCCAAGTACAAGTAATACCCCAAGGACTTCTAGGAGCCTTTATAGACAACAACTCGTTACTGCCTCCAAGGTGGAGAGAAAGAAGAAAGGGAAGAAATAACATTACTATATGCCAGGAATTGTGCTAACTACTTTTCACATCCTTGGCTCTTTTTAATCAGGATAAAGAGATAGAGTTTAAAATAGTGACAGAAGGAACAGTTATCCTACTTTATGGAATAAAGTGTTATCTGATTCTAAAGCCAACTAAGAAAGGAAAGCAAGAGTAAGAAAGAAGGAAGGAAGGAGAGGAAGGAAAGGAAGGAGTAGGAAGAAAAGAAAAAGGAAAGAGGAAGGGAAAGGAAGGGGGAAAAAGGGAAGGGAAGGAAAGGGAAGGGTGACAGAAGGATTATGAATTCCCTAAACTTCTAAGAGAACATTTAAAAAAAATTATGAGCCCATGGAGAAAGAAGAATTCAACAAGAATGAAAGATTGTAAAAAGAAACTCTATTATAAAATTGGATATAATGCCAGTGAGAGATCTAAATAAATCAATTTCTTCAATAAACTCAGATTTAAAGAACATCTATGAGAGATTATATATAACAATTTTTTTTAAGTGATATCAACCTGTAAGCCTGTCAGGGAGACTACTAACCTATAAACTGAACCTCACTGTTTACTGCTTGAAAATACAACATAATGTAATTGGAATCAGAGCTAATCAGCTTCTATTTTGCTTCCAAATATTCCATTAGGGAAACAGTCTTCTTTAAACTTCTGTTGTAAGTAAGTATCCAAAGCTCCAAATAGGTTGTTTTAAATAGGTTCAAACCTCCAGGCCAAGAGCAATTACACTTAGGATAGTAAGTTCTGTAGATATGGTAGGACTCAAATGAGAAACCAGAATGGAAATAGTCAAACACTGACCTAATTTTCAAAAAGGGAGAAAACTACAAAGAGGCAAGATTGATGCTGCCCTCCCCCCCCCCGTAAAGTCTGAGATCAAATTATCAGACAGATGAATTATGGGCGCTCAAGAAAACAACATAGTAATCACAAGAAGACAATGCAGGTTTACTAAATCAGCCCAAATGAACCCCCCTTCTCTTTCTGATTTGATGACTAGTTGGAGAATTAGAAAGCAAAAATTATAGCAGGGGCCTTGTCCCAGTTCTATAAAACTTTTTAGTGACTTCCTGATAATGCAAAAGGCCTGCTTTTAAAAAAAAAAAACATGAGTTATATATTGCTAGGCATAGATAATTACTGAAAGAATAAATCGGGAACAACTGAAAGAATAAGCTCAAAAGAGCAAAATTTTACAGTAATAAATATAAAATGTTACACTTAAGTTTAAAGAAAAAAACATGAATGCCTAAAGATACGAAGGTTGTGACCTTGAGGTCTCAGTTAATAGTATGACAGGGATGGTTAAATTAAAGCACAATATTGAGTTACATTTATAGGAGCAAAATGAACAGACTGAACAAGACAAGAGTCTCACTGTATTCTGATCAGTCAGTATCTGGAACACGATGGATAATCGAGACACCACAATTAAAGATGGACACTGCAAAATGGTGAGATCTAGAGAAACCAAACGTGTTGGTGAAGGTCTGGCGTCACTAACGGAATTGGGAATACCTGATCTGGAAAAGATAATATTAAGATTTTACATATATAGTTGCCATTTTCAAGTAGCTAGAAGACTAATGTAGAAGGGCAAATATAATTGTTCAGAGAGCAGAGATCAGCTCAGGAGACAGAAGCAACAGGAAACGGATTTCAGTGCAGTGTAAGAAATCTGCAGTATCTGGTGCCATCCAACAGCAGCTCTGACAACATCACCCCTCTCCACCAACACATTCAAACAGGGGTTGGATGACTACCATTGACAGTACTCGAAGTACAGGGAAGTACATCTCAGAATTGGAAGTGAGGAGAGAATGGTTAGCAAAGGGAAGGTTAGCAAAAGAAAAGAGTTGACGCTCACAGATGTCTGCTTACAGCAGAAGGAAATACTGTGATATGAACTTCAAGTACTTCTGACACCTAAGATTAGTTCTGCATTATAAATCTAATTGCTTTTAAATATGATTTGGTTTCTTATGGAAAGAGTAGATTGATGATTCCATGTAAGGGCACCATTTCCTCTGGTACTGGGAGACTACATTTACGAATCGGTCTAATGGTTTGGTTAATGTGGATCTGAGGCTGAAATATGGATCCACTCTAGGTTTGCTGACTAAGTCCAGTTTCTGATCCTGAGAGACTGAGGAACAGACCCTACACCATGGTTCAACAGCCAAGCCAGTAAACGTAACTCTGAAGTGTTTTCAGAGTGATCTTACCAGACTTTTACTTGTGGTGAAGCACACCTTTCCATGTTATTTTCTATGACAGAGCTTTTTTATTTCAATTTCTATATCAACTCTCAAAGATAATGCAGAAAACACCCCCTGCATGGGTTGAAAATTGGACTAGATGGTCTTTCTTGAATAACTGAAATGCTAAAATTGCATTATTTTAAAAAGCAGAATCTCAAATCAAATATTATAGTCTTTCCTTTGTAAAGGTTAATTATAGAAAACATGCTACTCTATAGAGGGGTTTCCAAAGTTAGAACAAAGTTAGAAGAGACACAATTCATTTAGAAAAGCAGACTGTCCTCCAAGCATGACATTTTAAAATAAAATGTTATCCTGACTATGGGGTCCAGACCAAAGGAGAACTACAAGTTGCCCAAACAAAAAACAACAGATGGTGTTTTTAAGCATGACTCAGGGAGAGCTCAGAAAGGTTCTGCTAACCATCAGGCACCGGTTTCCAGCTGGTGTCAACTGACATTACACAACTCCTCCCATTCATTTCTCCACAGGACACTTTAGACAGATTTTGCTTCTGCTCTCCTCACTCAAAATTTTAGTCTAACTCCAATAACAGAGATGCAAGATTTAGCTCTTTAAAATATAAAATGGCTCCTAGCCAGAGCTTTGAAGGATGTAAGCAGCACCTGTGGGAGTTTCCCGAGTTACACGCCTCTCTCTCGATAACAGCATGGAGAACAACGTTAATTTTATTTTCTACCTCAACACAACCTCAACCTAAAGGGTATTACCTGAATTAAAACTCATCAGATACTACATCCTATTTTACTGAAAGGCGAATAATTAGAAGACTCAGGGTATTAGTGAATAAAACATAAATGACAAAAATAAAGACAACTGAAGATAGGACTGTGTTCAGTGAGATTACCTTATTTGGTAGTAAATAAGGTATTAGCAAGGCAAGTTACATTTTGTAAAAAAAAACTACAGAATAAAGTATGAATTAAGGGGAAAAAAGATGCCAGAGAAATATTTATTGCCAAGCATAAAAGATCCCTTTAATGTATCAGGCACTGGCCAGGGATGACAAAGATAAGTAAGAAATGATGCCTCCCTTTCATGGGGATCACATTATAGTGGGGAGACGCAGGTATTAATCATTGTGAGATAATATGGTAAGTACTAATATGTTAATGTCTAAGATACATGGGGGCATAATGAAACAAAAAGTCGGCTCGGCGCCTGTGGCTCAGTCGGCTAAGGAGCCAGCCACGTACATCTAAGGCGGCGGGTTCGAATCCCCAGCCCGGACCCGCCAAAACAACAATGATGACTGCAACCAAAAAATGGCCGGGTGTTGTGGCGGGCACCTGTGATCCCAGCTACTTGGGAGGCTGAGGCAGGAGACTTGCTTGAGCCCAGGAAAGTTGGAGGTTGCTATGAGCTGTGATGCCATGGCACTCTACCCAGGGGGATAGCTTGAGGCTCCATCTCAAAAAAAAAAAAAAAGTCTACCTAGAAAAGCTTCACAGATGTGATATTTGAACCAATTATTTATGGATGAGGAGAAATTTCAGATGGAAAAAAGAAGTATGTGTAGCAGAGAGGACGATATGTCCTAAGACTCAGCAGCAAGAAAAGAAACTCAAAAGTCAGACTTGTTCTACACCATTAAGAATCCTTATATCATGCTAGGAAGTTTGAGCTTTATCTCACAGGCTTTAGGAAGCCAATGGAAATTTGAAAGCCAAAAAGGGACACAAGCAGACCTGTACGGTAGCAGGCCACCAATGTGAGTGGTGGAGACTAAGGGAGTATCTAGGAGACTAGATGCAATGTGTCCTGAAACAGCCCAGGTAAGAGATGAGACTTGAATAGCACCAGTGCTGATAAGAGGTAAGGGATGGACCCAACAGCATAAAACTTGGTATACAGGTAGCCCCTGTATTACAATGAGATAGGTTCTATAGGTTTGCTCTTAGTTGTATGTAAGCTAGGACAGGTACATTCACCTATTACCTGTAATAGCTTCTGTTCATAAGTGAGTCCTAAATCAGTCAGATGCTTGTAACACAGGGACTTACTATAATAGCCTCCACTTGTAAATGCAAGATGTAACTAAGTCAGATAATTGTAACCCAGGAACTGCTTATATCATAAATATAGGGACAGGGTAGAGGTAGTATAAGGATAATCCCAAAGCATCTGGTAAGAATGACACAGTAGATGGGTTTTTATTAACTAAAGGAGTTAGTGAGGTTCGAGATTAAGGTTTTATCAAACTGAGTAGAGATGCCTTTGAAAAACCCAATCAGAAGCTGTGCATAGTGGCTCATGCCTGTAATCCTAGCACTCTAGGAGGCCAAGGTGGGAGGAATGCTTTTAAGCTCAGGAGTCTGAGACCAGCCTGAGCAAGAGCAAGACCCTATTTCTATTAAAAATAGAAAAATTAGCCAGGTCTCATGGGGCACCTGGAGTACAGCTACTCAAGAGGACTGTTTGAACCTGAAAGTTTGAGGTTACAGTGAAGTAGGATGAGGTCACTACACTCTAGCCCAAGCAACAAAGTGAGACTCTGTCTCAAAACAAATAAACCAATCATCAAAACCTCCCAAAACAATCACAAGCATTCTATAGACACTTTAGGTGCCTAGGTAAGAGTCTAAGAATGCAAATAAAAATCTGAGAATCATCAGTTCTGCTTGATGCCAGGGTCCCCTCCGGACATCTGAGGTAGCTCCAGGACCATGTGAAATCTGAGCAACTAGAGCCATAGGAATAGGTGAAACAGTTTAGGAACAGCTGGCTTATAAAAAAGGAAAGAGGCCCTTTATAGACTCTTGGAGAACAGTAGGAGGAAAAAGAAAAAGAAAATGATACTATAAAGAAATCTTTCTAAAAGTAGAATATAGGCTCGGCGCCTGTGGCTCAATCGGCTAAGGCGCCAGCCACGTACACCTAAGGTGGCGGGTTCAGATCCCCAGCCCGGGCCGCCAAACAACAATGATGGCTGCAACCAAAAAATGGCTGGGCATTGTGGTGGGCGCCTGTGGTCCCAGCTACTTGGGAGGCGGAGGCAGGAGACTCGCTTGAGCCCAAGAGTTGGAGGTTGCTATGAGCTGTGATGCCATGGCACTCTACCCAGGGGGATAGCTTGAGGCTCCGTCTCAAAAAAAACCCAAAAAAACAATATAAATGCTGTGTAAATACTTGTTATACCATATTGTTTAGGGAATAATAATGAAGAAAATAGGGCCATACGTGGTGGCTTACGCCTGTGATCCCAGCCCTTGTGAGGCCCCGACAGGTGGATTGCCTGAGCTCACAGGTTCCAGACCAGCCTGAGCCAGAGCAAAACCTCATCTCTAACAATAGCCGGGTGTTGTGGTGGGTGCTTGTAGTCCCAGCTACTTGGGAGACTGAGGCAAAAGAATTGCTTAAGCCCAGGAGTCTGAGGTTGCTGTGAACCACGATGACATCGCACTTTACCCAGGGTGACAAATACTTAAAAAGTAAGTTTTTTTTTTTTTTTTTTTGCCTCAAAAAAATAAATGAACAAGGAAAAAAGAAATCTGGACATATTCAATACAGACACAATCAATCCTTTTTTTTTTTCCTCCTAAATATTTTCAGTCTGAGATTGGTGCAATCTGAAGTGTTAGGACCCAGGATAAGGATTGTAAATGGTGTCCTTTTTTTTTTTTTTTTTTGGATGACCATTGTGATGCTAAAGAGAAGTGAGAAGACATTTCCAAAGCATATCTTTAGCTAAAACAACACTTCTCTCCTAACTGAGAAGCCCTTTAACCGGGTGCACTGGGGAAAATCCTCCTTCTCCTGGGGCCAATCATTTTATTTTCCCTCCCATTTATCTAATTAGCAGCAGAATAAGTTGTTGTCTAGATCACAGAACCTAAAGGAGTATGTTCAACTCTCACCTTAGGGTCAGAAGTTTACTATGCAAAATTTTAAAGACCCACATGGCAAGTCCAAAGGTGGTTGCACCAAGCCAAACCAACTCATCGCTATGTGAGCTACAGTGAGCTGCACCTGATTTTCATGCGGCAAACTGTCATGAAAACATTCTCTGTATCCTGACTGATGCCAAGCAAATACTTGCAAAACACAGTGCACGAAGTATTTAAATAGGCAAATGTATCTATTTATTCACTTTCCATTAGCATACATTTAGCACTTGGAAATATGAAGATACTGACATTTGGGGGGTTAGAAAATGAAAAATAAGTTACCCAAAATAACATTTTAAGACATGAATTTACATGTGGAAATGATTTAATCCTGGGAGGGCAATTGACTCATTCATTGTTGTATCAAAACATTTGATTCCACAAGTATTCAGCCAAATTGGTGTGTCTGTAGTTTGGGCATAATACAGTCTTGATCAGTAGTTTGTAAAAATTAGCTCATCACCAAGAGGGGATGTTAAACTACAGGTGGCAGGGTGACCTCAATAATTTGCATTTAGATCCCAGATAATGCTGAAACTGCTCATCCCTGGCCCAAAGTTTGAGAGTCAATGGACCTGAGACCAAAATTCCTTGACTTTTTTTCCTCAACGGTCTTACCTGATCTACTTTTCTATAACTAAGTAATATACTGTAAGGAAAACACACACACAATATTTTGGGAAAAACAGAGTTGTACATTTTGGAAATAATACACAGAACTCAAACGGTGGATAATCTGATTCTGAGAGCAAAATTTACTATGCAAAACTAATTGGTTGTACTAAAAAGAATGGGAGAAAATGGATATACAGAAACACCTGGCACTGATGTTTAAATAAAAGAAACCCAGGTTGCAAGTCATCTTGCCCCAAGCGCTGCCTCTAATTACTAAGCAAGGGGACCATACTTGCGTAATCCATCTTTTACAAAATATGTAATAGGATTATTTAACAACAAACACTGCTGTTTTGGGTATCTAGTGATCCATAAGCTGAATTAGAGGAGGATATAGGGGAAGGATGAGAGAGAGGAAAAAAGGAAAAACTACCAAGTTAATTGTTGAAAATGGGGAGCAACTGGAATGGTCTGGGGGAGTGTGCATTGGTACAATTCCAATGGGGAAGTACTCCATGGGAGTACAACTGCTGGGGAAGTGTGCATTGGTACAACAACCTTGAAAAACCAAGAATATCTACTAAAGTTGGGCCTATCTATATCCTATTACCCAGCACTTCCATTCACAGGTATTTACTCCAGAGAGACGCATACATATTTATCCACAGACATATCATTCAATATTCTTTGCAACCATATTCATAACAAACCCAAACTGGAAACCACTTGAATATCCATCGATACTTATTACATAGCAGAGTTTCTCAACCTTGGTACTGCGGACAAGGCCTTGTGGTGAAGCCTGCCTATCCATTGACAGGTACCTGGCCTCCACCCACTAAAGCATCCTCTACCTCCCTTCCCCCACCTCTGACAACAAAAATTGTCTCTAGATATTGGTTCTCTCTAATGCAATAGGAGGGAGAATGAATGAAATCCAACTGCCTGCAACAAAAAGGGTAAATCTTACAAACACAATATTGAAGGACGATTTTTAAAAAACAGAAGAAAGAATACATGCTGTGTATTTCTATTTACATAAAGTACAAAAACAGTTAAAAATAA
Source organism: Galagoides demidoff (assembly GCA_963574575.1). Classification (NCBI taxonomy): domain Eukaryota; kingdom Metazoa; phylum Chordata; class Mammalia; order Primates; family Galagidae; genus Galagoides; species Galagoides demidoff. The sequence goes on along the minus strand of CAUYQV010010467.1, from coordinate 1,336 downwards.
TGTATGCTTGGAGATCAGGGTAGTGACTTCAATACTGGTTACATAAGCATGTCTGCTTTGTGAAAATGCATCATGCTGAACGTGTACGGTATGGGAACTTTTCTTTTTGGCTCAGCATCTGTGGTTCAAGTGGCTAAGGCGCCAGCCACATACACCTAAGGTGAAGGGTTGAATCTAGCCGGGGCTGCCAAATAACAATGATGGCTGCAATCAAAAAAAAAAAAAAAAAAAAAGAACTTTTCTTTCTTTTTTTTTTTTTGAGACAGACTCTCACTCTGTTTCTCAGGCTAGAAGGCGATGGTGCAGTCATAGCTCACTGCAATCTCAAGCTCCTAGGCATGAGTGATCCTCCTGTCTCAGCCTCCTGAGTAGCTAGGACCATAGGCATATCATTTTTTTTTTTTTTTTTTGAGACAGAGTCTGACTTTGTCACCCTTGGTAGAGTGCCATAGCTCACAGCAACTTCAAACTCTTGGGCTTAAACCATTCTCTTGCCTCAGCCTCCCAAGTTGCTGGGACTACAAGCACCTACCACAATGCCCAGTTATTTCTTGTTGAGGTGGTCATCATTGTTGTTTAGCTGGCCCAGGTTGGGTTTGAACCCACCAGCCTCAGTGTATGTAACTGGCACCATAATCTCTATGCTGCGGACAACGACACTACCCTGCTCATTTTAAATTTTTTTTTTTTTTTAAGAGATGGAGTCTTGTTATGTTGCCTTGGCTGGTCTCAAACTCCTGGTCTTAAGCAGTCCTCCTGCCTCAGCCTCCCAAAATGCTGGGATTACTGACAGAAGCCAGCATGTGGCAACTTTTCTGTTATATAATACTTTACCAAGAACGAATGAATGAGTTATGGTCCTCAGAAAAATCTTACGAGGGAGTCTTCAAGGTAAGTGGAAGTCAGGAGTCCATTGTGAGTAACTAATATTTACAGACAGCAGATGTGGTCAAATGCTCTGCAGCACCACACACCAGCCCCACCACTTCTTCCTTACGCAGGTTGACAGCTAAGGGTGTTTCCACTCTGCTTCCTCTGACACAGCTACCCTTTGCCATGACCTAGCCATCTCCCTTCTTCCTACTAGTGAGCAGGGTCTGAGAGAAAAGGAGCCATAAGAAAAGAGGTGGGTGGCTCGGCGCCTGTGGCTCAATCGGCTGAGGCGCCAGCCACGTACACCTAAGGTGGCAGGTTCGAATCCCCAGCCTGGGCCTGCCAAACAACAACGATGGCTGCAACCAAAAAATGGCGGGGCGTTGTGGCGGGCGCCTGTGGTCCCAGCTACTTGGGAGGCGGAGGCAGGAGACTCGCTTGAGCCCAGGAGTTGGAGGTTGCT
>CAUYQV010010465.1:0-13437 GCA_963574575.1 Galagoides demidoff | reverse complement strand
GTCACAGCTGACAGCAACCTCAAACTTTTGGGTTCAAGTGATCCTCTTGGCTTAGCCTCCCAAGTAGCTAGGACTACAGGCACCCACCACAATGCCCAGGCTAGTTTGTCTAATTTTATTTATTTATTTATTTATTTATTTATTTTTTGAGACAGAACCTCAAGCTGTCCCCGTGGGTAGAGTGCTGTGGCATCACAGCTCACAGCAACCTCCAACTCCTGGGCTCAAGCGAGTCTCCTGCCTCAGGCTCCCAAGTAACTGGGACCACAGGCACCCACCACAATGCCTGGCTATTTTTTTTTTTTTCGGTTGCAGCCATCGTTGTTGTTTGGTGGGCCCAGGCTGGATTCAAACTTGCCACCTTAGGTGTATGTGGCTGGTGCCTTAGCCACTTGAGCCATAGGTGCTGAGCCCTAGTTTGTCTAATTTTAGTAGAAACAGAGTCTTGCTCTTGTTCAGGCTGGTCTCAAACTCTTTTTTTGTTTTGGAGACAGAGCCTCAAGCTCTCCCCCTGGGTAGAGTGCTGTGGCATCACAGCTCACAGTAACCTCTAACTCCTGAGTTCAAGCGAGTCTCCTGCCTCAGCCTCCCAAGTAGCTGGGACCATAGGTGCCCGCCACAATGCCCGTCTATTTTTTGGTTGCAGCCGTCATTGTTGTTTGGCAGGCCCGGGCTGGATTCGAACCCGCCACCTTAGGTGTATGTGGCTGTCGCCTTAGCCACTTGAGCCACAGACGCTGAGCCTGGTCTCAAACTCTTGAGCTCAAGCAATCCATTTGCCTCAGTGTCCGAAAGTGCTAGGATTATAGGCATGAGCCACTGTGCTCAACCCAAATGAGTTTCTAAAACCAAATCTGGGCCTAGGAGTGGTGGCTTACATCTGTAATCCTAGCATTCTATGGGAGCTGAGGTAGGAGGAACCCCATGAACTGGGCATTGTGGTAGATGTAGTCCCAGATACTTGGGAGGCTGAGGCATGAGAATTGCCTAAACCCAGGAGTTAAGGTTGCTGCGAGCTAGGCTGACCCCATGGCACTCTAGCTTGGGCAACAGAGTGAGACTCTGTCTCACAAAAGAAAACAAATAAAACACTCCCAAGCCCCAAATCTGGATGAGTGTCATGTAGTCCCAGCTGCTTGGGAGGCTGAGGCAGGAGGATCCTTTGAGCTCAGGAGTTCTGGACTATAGTGTGCTATGCTGATCAGGTGGTCATGCTAAGGTTGTCATCAATATGGTGGCCTCCCAGGAAGCAGGAGACCACCATTTTGGCTAAGAAGGGGTAATCTGCCCCAGGTAGGAATTGGAGCAGGTCAAAACATTAATGCTGATCAGTGTCAAAACATTAATGCTGATCAGTAGTGGCATGGAACCTGCGAGTGGCCACTGCTTACCAGCCTGGGCAACACAGTGATAGTCCATCTTTAAAAAAAAAAAAAAGAAAAGAAAAGAAAATCTGACCATGTCACTTCTCTGCTTACACCCCCCCACCCCCACCCCCTGTTGGTTAAAGGATAAACCCTCACTAAACCCTTCCCAGGCCTTTGTGATCTGGGCCCTGCCCACTGCCCCAGGGACTACCCTGGGGTTTGAGGGTTGCCTCTGGGTGCTGTCACTCAGCTTGGGCCTGTGTCTTCCCTGGTCTGCCTGATAAAGCCTAGCTTGCCTAATGTTCTTTTCTTCCTTTTCTTTTCTTTTCTTTTTTTTTTTTTTTTGATACAGAATTTCACTATGTTGCCTTCAGTAGAGTGCTGGGGCATCACAGCTCACAGCAACCTCAAACTCTTAGGCTTAAGTGATTCTCTTGCCTCAGCTTCCCAGGTAACTGGGACTACAGGCATCTGCCATGATGCCTGGCTTTTTTTCTTTTTTTTTTTAAGACAGAGTCTCATTATGTGGCCCTCGGTAGGTAGAGTGCAGTAACGTCACAGCTCACAGCAACTTCCAACTCTAGTGCTTAAGTGATTCTTTTGCCTTAGCCTCCCAAGTAACTGGAACTACAGGGACCTGCCATAACTGGCTATTTTGTGTTGTTGTTGTTGCAGTTGTCATTGTTGTTTGGCAGGTCTGGGTTCAAACTTGCCAGCCCCGGTGTATGGGCCGGCGCCCTAACCACTGAGCACAGATGCCGAGCCTTGCCTAGTGTTCTTAGGTTAGTGACAGCTCCTTCCAGAATTCCTTCCTAGACCTTGCAAGGCTGGCTTAGGTGCTGCAGCTGTGGCCCCTGCCCCCATATGCCCTTGACACTGGCATTATGGTCCATATTATTCACTATTGTGATCTGTCTCCCCACAAGCCTGGAGCGCTGTGGGTGGGGACCAGGTCTTGTTGACCTGGGCCCCAGTGCTCTGCTCAGTGTGTGTAGTCAATAAACATGTCTTGAAAAGATTCCCTGAGTGGGGAAGGCTAAGTCCTGTGGAACCTGGCAGTTCCCCGACAGTGGGGCAGATGGAGGCATCTGGGGAGGGCCAGTGCTGACCTCCCCCTTCCCTGCCCCCAGCGGAGGCCAGCCAGCAGATGGCCGAGCTGTCAGAGGTGTTAGTACTCAGGCTGGAAAACTATGAGCGGCAGCAGAAGGAGGTCACCCAGCTTCAGGCCCAGGTCGTGAAGCTACAGCGGCGCTGCCAGTCGGTGAGGCAGGGTGTGGGTGGGAACTTCCTGTTGTGGCCCCACAGGACTCAAGCCTCTTTATCCTGCCCCTACCTCATGGCTCCACCAGGCCCAAGGCCCCTCTCTGTTGGGGAGAAGTTGGGGAAGTCCTCAGGGAGCCCCTGTCCCGCCCCCTTGTTCCAAGGAGGGACCAAAGCCTCCCAGAATCTTCTAAGACCGCGGCTCTGTGACTGCCTGCCCTATTTGCCCTCATTCCATGTGACTTCTTACTTCAGGGTCTACCAAAAACTTGCTGGTGTGCTTGAGGAGACTTGTGGGAAGTAAGAGTGTGCCTGGATGGGGCCGCCTCAATGGAGGTTCTCTGGTTTTGTGTCCTTCCAGTATGGGGCCGAAACTGAAAAGTTGCAGCAGCAGCTGGCTTCAGAGAAAGAAATCCAGATGCAACTCCAAGAAGAGGTGAGGCTCAGAGAAGAGGCGAGGCTACCCCTGGGCTCCTGCCCTGCCTGTGGGAGCCCTTGGCCCAGAGTGGGGAGCTCAGGGCCTTGGCAGCTGCATGACTTTATAGACAGGACAAGCAGCTTGCTGGCAGGGATTGGGTCTCATCCCTTTGTGCCCTCTTCATGTCTGGCAAGGCCCAGTGGGTGGTGGTTCAGTTGAAGTCTGAGTGGAGTGGAACCCAGGCTCCCTGCATGACAGACACTCTTTGGGTCTAGAGCTGGAGCCTCTTGCCCCTTAGCCCAGAGAGATGGTAGGCAGGAGAGCTGGGCTGGGTGGGCCTGGGTCCCAACAGAGCCTGTGGGTGGGTTCCCAGCTGCAGGAGCTGCGGGAGAAGCACCCGGATGGTCAGGGCATGCTGATTGAGACCCGGGAGGAGGCGAAGACCCTCTGCCAGCAACCCCCAGTGTCCACTGGGTCCATCACACACTACGCGTGCAGCATGCCTCTGGTGAGGACTCTCCCTTGGTGGCCTGCCTTCTAACCCCTGTGTGCCCATATCTCAGCTCAGCTGGCTGATTGGTATCCTTAGTCCCCTGCTGTGCCTGGGACTGTGGGCGGGGGTTCAGTGGGGTCATTGGTAATGTCCCCCATCTCCACTATAGCATGCACTTACTGGTTTCCAGGAGACCCTTGCTGAGGAGCTCAGAACATCTCTGCGGAGAGTTATCTCAGAGCCTGTGTATTTCACGCAGAGGTGCGTTGCTGGGCCCCTGCCTGAAACGCTCCCCCTCGCCTGCTGGGTAGACGGCAGCTTTTCCCGTGGTGGGGAGGGGCTTTGTCTCATGCTCTGACCTCCCTTGCTTCTGTGGGCCCCCTCCTCTGCGTCCCAGCACCCACCTTGGTGGCTTCCCTGGCCTGTTCCATGTGTTGCTCCTCTCTGTTGACATAAGCTTGGGTCCATCACTTTTCTCTGAGCTCCTTTTGCATGACTGGGCCCTGGGGACTCTGCAGTTTCAGGACACTGTCTCAGGACACTGAAGGTCCTTTTCTCTGCTGAAGGAATTACGGAAGGCCTAGAGGGGAGACATCAAACCTGAGGTAAGCTGGCAGGGGTACCCCCATCACCTGTCCTCACCTTTCAGCAGCCACACAGCCACCTGCTGCTGGTTCTGCCACCCTGCAACCCGTTCTCTGGGCTGGCTGGGCCAAGAGTTGTTCTGGGAAGGTGTGGTCCCCTTTTCTTTCAGTAGGTGGCTATCTGATCTCAGGCTGCTCTGAGTGGGGACCAAAGCTTCTTCTTCGCCTGACCAGGGCAGAGAGACAAATGGGCATTGGCCTAGGAGCTGGGAACGTGTGGGACCAGCTCCCAGCTTGGTCCCTCTATTGGCTGTTTTTGCTTGGGAAACTCACTTGACCTATCTGAGCCTGACTAGAAGAATGGATTTGTTTGTTTGTTTGTTTTAAGACAGTTTCACTTTGTTACCCTCAGTAGAGTCCTGTGACATCACAGCTCACAGCAACCTCCATCTCTTGGGCTTAGGCGATTCTCTTGCCTCAGCCTCCTGAGTAGCTGGGACTATAGGCGCCCGCCACATCGCCAGGCTATTTTTTTGTTGCAGTTTTGCCCGGGTGGGGTTTGAACCCACCACCCACGGTATATGGGGCCAGTGCCCTACTAACTGAGCCACAGGCGCTGCCCAAGAATGGATTTGTTTCTATGGCAACTAGATGTGGGTGGGCTGTGAAGGTTGAACAATGAAGGAGAGGCAGAGGGGGCATTGTTCCTGCTGGTCTCTTCCATGCAGCAGGGTGGTGGAAAGAGGGGAGGGTGGGGCCTACACAGTATAAGTGATCATTCTTCCTCCCTTCCACCAGGGGCAAGGGCTGGTACCCAGTGCCCCTCTCCCTGGCTGGGACAGACTGGGAGAAACTGTACGGGCCTAGGTGTAGACTTGGGGAAGGGTGGGCCTGATGATTGGACTTTCCTCCTTAGTAGAGGAAAGAAAATAGAAATGGGCAGAGAGTGGCTGGGCTCTCTGGCTGGGGGTGGCTTGGAGAAGGACAGAAAGGCTTTGCTGTCTCCTTGCCCAGATACATTCATCGATTCAGTGAGGAACGAGAGCAGGAACAGGGATTCAAGGCCGAGGAGGGGTTGATGCCAGGGGAAGATTTCGTGCCTGCAGAGGGGCTGGTACTTGAGGAGGAGCTGGGGGCCACAGAGGAGGTGGCAGCTGAGGAAGGGCTGATGGACGAGGGAGAGCTGGTGTCCGAGGAGACTGAGGCCTGGGAGGAGGTGGAGCCGGAGCTGGATGAGGCCACTCGAATGAATGTGGTGACATCAGCCCTGGAGGCCAGCGGCTTGGGCCCTTCACACTTGGATATGAAGTATGTGCTCCAGCAACTGACCAACTGGCAGGATGCCCATTACAGGCGGCAGCTGAGACAGAAAGTGCTCCAGAAAGGTGAGTGCTCCCGTGGGGGCCTCACTCCAGCCAGCCAGATAAGCTGCAGGTTGTCAAGCCGATAATAGGTGGATGAGAGTTGAGGGTAGGTGAGCTCCCATGGGTTACTTGCCCCAGTCTCACCCTCTCCAGTGTGCTGATTTGCATGGACTTTGCATATCATTTGCATGGGCACCTCAGGTCCTCTTTGGTGGTAACTGTGGCCCCAATGCTTATTTTTGTGGAATTTGCTTAGGAGTCCAGATCTCTACCCTCTTTTCTCCTTGGGGCTGGGCTGAGGGCCAGGGCCAGGACTATACCCCTCCCACTGTACCTCAGCTTCCTTTCTCAGCTACCCCCTTCCCCTGTCCCCAAGGCTTTCCAACCCTGCAGCAGTGGCAGCAACAGGCCAAAACAAACATGGGGGGTGGGATCGTGGAGCTGTGGCCGTGGTGCTGACCCAGGCCCTGACAGCTGACTTTTGGAGGCTGGAGGAGGACAGGCTGGCCACCATCCCTGGGCCAGGGAGGAAGAGAGTCCTGAGGTCACGCAGGCCACTGGGACAAAGGCCTCTGCTAGTAAGGCCCACAGTTGGACCAATCCCCTAGATGAGTCTGAGGGTGGGCCAGGGTCTCCTACAGGGTGGGGGTGAATCAGGGCTCTACTCCTCAGCTAGAAACCCTTGCATTTAGGATATGTCCCCTGCTGGAGTGCAGGTCATGTGAGCCATGCCTTTAAGGAGCTCCCAGTGACATCAGAAATGATCTAGTGAACCATGCATGTTAGAGCCTTTGCTTGTCCATTAGCGCCTTTAATCTCCATGCCTCATTGGTGGGTTTCATCATCCCCATCTCTTAGTTGAAGAAGCAGGCTCAGAGAGCAGAGTGACTTGTGCAAAGTCACACAACAACAAAGAGTAGGTCTGAGTCTGTTCTCTCCATTACTGTGCTCTAGCACCATTCCTGCCCCATCCATTCTCTCTGATGTTGTCCTGGCACCCCACCTGGCCTGCTGGGTCAGCCCTGAACTTAAAATGTGTTGGCAGCCTCCATTATATTTGTTCTATCCCCATTTTGAAGGCCCTTTGGTCACCGCTAGGTGGAACAGCACTGGCCTTAGCAGGGCCACTGTGTAAGCAGGGTATGCACATTGTAAACTGAACTGCAAGCCCTATGGCAGTGGGTGACTTGTGTAACTGTCAACAGTGGCTTTCTGCCCCCTTCTGATATGGCTGACCAGACCCCTGTCCACTGCCCAGGCCCAGCCCATGGTCATCAGGCTTCCTGTTTGCATCTGCCCCTTTTTGTTCTAGGCTTTGCTATTTCCCAGCAGCCTACGGAAGCCCCACAGACAGCTTGAGGTCCCTCCTTCCGCTGACTAGCCAAATACCACCCACCCCAAACCGTCCTTTCTTCCTCTGAAATGGGATCCCATGTCTGTCACCAGCCCACCCTCTGTTCTGATGAACCTGGGCTGTAGCTTGAGGGCCCAGGCTTTGACCCTTTTCTGGATCAGGCTGAAGGAGCCCCAGCCCTCATTCTGCAGCTTGTGTGGGAGCTGCAGCTGCTGGGCCTGGATCACATGGTGGCCTAGGAGGTGGGAGAAGCCCAGGGGGAGCCCCACTGGCTACCAGCCCCAGCTCCGAGCTGGGGCTGGAGGGGGTGTCTGGTCCCAGGTCCCAGGTGTAGGAAGCTGTGAGCACCCTCTTAACCACACGTTCCTCACTCTTTGACCCCACATTAAAAGTGGCTCGCAAGTCCTTACTGACCTGCGGTACCTGTCCGTCTGCCCTGATCTTTGTCCTTCTCAGGCCCTGATTACTATGTGTAGCCACAGTGTCTCTCCGTGTGGGTGGGTGAGGGGTCCCTCTGCCCAGTGGGGTGTCTTGCCTCCTTTCCTGCCGCTGGTGGCCTGAGAGTGTCCAGGCTCCCTGCCTGAAGCCCAGCCTCCCCTGCTGTCCTCCCTTACACCCCTCATTTCCTTGTTCTAGATGCTCTGCCCTTTTTCTCCACTTGGATCAGAAATAGCTGGGGTGTGGGTCTTGGGCCTCCCTTGGGTGCCTGGCCTGCTCCCCATAGCGCTTCTTGGTCTCCCTTTGCTTGTCAACCTGTGTACATGCCAGTGCAGGAAATAAAGGACCTCTGTGCTAATGTGGCCTGGCCTCCAGCTGTCTTTCTTGGGGAGTGTATGCATGTGTGTGCACATTGGTGCACTCTGCAGTCCACAGATGCTGAGCAGCTCACACTCAATAGCAGTCTGATATTGAGTGACTTGCCAGGGACTTAATTGTGTGAGCAACCCCACAGGGTGGTGGGTGATATAATCAGCATTTGTCAAGTGGTGAAACAGGCCCAGGCAGGCTGAGTGACCCTGATAATGGTCTAACAGCTGGTATGGAGCTGTGATTCAAACACATGCCCTCGGGGCCCATACAGCTCTTTCCTGAGCCTTTCTGCCCCAGGGACTCTGACCTTGACTGTGAAGGGTAAAGCAGGAGTGAGAGTTACCCACAGTTTTAGGTTGAGGTTCCCTTGGAGGTTGACCTGGAACAGGGTTTTTTTTTGAGTCAGAGCCTCACGCTATTCCCCTGGGTAGCGTGCCGTGGCATCACAGTTCATAGCAACCTCCAACTCCAGGGCTCAAGCAAGTCTCCTGCCTCTGCCTCCCAAGTAGCTGGGACCACAGGTGCCTGTCACAATGCCTGGCTATCTTTTGGTTGCAGCCATTATTGTTTGGCAGGCTGGGCTGGATTCAAACCCGCCACTTTAGGTGTATATGGCTGGTGCCTTAGCCAGTAGAGCCACAGGCGCCGAGCCATGAAACAGGGTTTGAGAACAAGTTCAGCTGGCCCTCTGCATCTGAGAGTTCTGCTTCTGTGGATTCAACCAACCACAGATCCAAAATATTTGGAATAAAATAAAAAATAAAATATAGTGATGCAACATAATCAAATATAGACAATACAGCATAATAAGCATTTACATGGTATTAGGTATTATAAGTGATCTAGGGATGCTTTAAAGTGTTCAGGAGGATGTGCATGGGTTATATACAAAATACTATACCATTTTATATCAGAGACTTGAGCATCCATGACTTACATTATCCAAGGAGGGTTTTGGAACCAGTACTGCGGGATGACTAATTTATCTGGAAGGTGATCCCAGGAAGCGCTCCTTTAGGGGGAGTGGGGAAGTGAGAATAGAAGGAAGCTAGTGAAAGGGAGTTTTAGGCAACTGGGGCTCAGACCCACTGGTGAGCTCTGGGAGAAAGTGTAGCTCTTTACAACTCACAGTATGGTCTGTGGACCAAGATCATTACTCAGAAATGCAGAATCTTAGGTCCCAACCCAGACCTATGGAGCTGGAATCTGCTTGTTACCACGGTGCCCAGGTAACTCACCTGCATCTTATAGTTTGGGACACAAGTCTCAGTAATCCCACCTGAGGGGTGGGCACAAATCTTCCAACTCTTATTTGGCATTGGCTGAGGGCTACTCCAGTGGCATTGACTCATTGGTACTTCTGGCTGTTCAGTGGCAGAGGACAAGCATTTGGACTGAGCAGGACAAGGTCAGCACGTGCAGCAGTGGTGAGTGCTGAGGACATGGGCAGCACTGGCCCTGTCTGATGCAGTCTACCCCTTGTGGCATGTGACAGGGACAAGATTTAGATGCACTCAGGCTCTACATGGTGCTCCTTCTGGCCGGGCATTACTTCTCTAGGGTGATGGCTGGTCACAGTAACTTAACAAAAGATAGCTGTGGATTGCTTGAGCTCAGGAGTTCAAGACCAGCCTGAGCAAGAGTGCCACCCCTGTGCCGGGCGTGGTGGCTCACACCTATAATCCTAGCACTCGGGGATTGCCTGAGCTCATGAGCTCATGAGTTCAAGACCAGCCAAAGCCAGAGCAAGACCATGTCTCTAAAAAATCTCCAGGCATTATGGCAGGTGCCTATAGTCCCAGCTACTTGGGAGGCTGAAGCAAGAGGCTCACTTGAGCCCAAGAGTTTGAGGTAGCTGTGAGCTATGATGTCATGGCACTCTACCGAGGGCAAAAAACAAAAACCCCTGTGGCTTAAGGTCTCCTGATTGCCATCTTTTTTTTTTTAGAGACAGAGTCTCACTTTGTCACCCTTGGTAGAGCACTGTGACATCATAGCTCATAGCAACCTCCAGCTATTGGGCTTAAGTGATTCTCTTGCCACAGCCTCCCAAGTAGCTGGGACTACAGGCGCCCACCACAACGCCTGGCTATTTTTTTTTTTTTTTTTTGTAGAGCCAGAGTCTCACTTTATCGCCCTTGGTAGAGTGCCATGGTATCACACAGCTCACAGCAACCTCCAACTCCCAGGTCTAGGCGATTCCCCTTTCTCAGCCTCCTGAGCAGCTGGGATCACAGGCGCCCACCACAACAACTGGCTACTTTTTTGTTGCAGTTTGGTTGGGGCCGGGTTCAAACCTGCCACCCTAGATATACAGGGTCCACGCCCTACTCACTGAGCCACAGACACCACCCCTGATTGCCATTTTGATCTTGTTCTTACCATGGTAATTAGGCCCACCTTGCTTCCCCTGGTGTGCACTTTGTCCTCCCCACTGCCACTAAGTAGCCCAGGGCCACAGTAGCAGCTCCTACATCAGCCTGGTCTGTATGTTATGGGTTGAATTGTGCTCGCACCCCTATTTATATTTTGAGGTTCTAATCCCCAGAATGAGACCTTATTTGGGACTAGGGACATTTTGAATGTGATTAGTTAAGGTGAGTCATTAGGGAGGGCCCTAATCCAAAGTGACTGGTGTCCTTACTAAAAGGAGAAATTTGGATACAGACACACAGGGAGAAAGCCACATGAAGATGAGGGCTGAGATCTACAAGGCAAAGAACACCAAAGATTGCCAGCAGACCACCAGGAGGCAGGGGAGAGACACAACAGATTCTCCCTCGATACCCTGAGAAGACACCAACACTACCAGGTGGCACCTTGATCTCAGATGACCGGGGAGATATGTCCCAGCAGAAGCGGGGAGAGCAAATATGACAATGGATTCTGAAGCTGATAGACCAAGGAGGGAGGACTGGAGAATTGTAGGGTGGCTGGATAGGAAAGCGTTTACTGTGATGGGGAGCATTCTCCCATGACTTAGAGTTTAATGACCTAATGATCTGGAGCCAGTCCTTTCTGGGATGGTTCCTTGAAGTTTGGACAAAACAAAGGTCTCCAGCATTTGTACTGAAGATGCCCACATTGCCTCAGCAGAGTGCAGACAATAAATTTCTGTTTTTTAAGCCAGCCAGCTGTAGTACTTTGTTACGGCAGCTTTGGCAAATGACCACAGAAGACAGTTTCTCAACAGGCTCTAGGTTTCGTCCCTAGTACAGTCCTTACGTTCTCTGGGAAAGGAGTGGTTTTCGATCCTTCCAGGGAACATAATCCTCTGGTGGGTTCTCTTGTCTTACATAATAGTTCCGTTCTAGCGTGCCCACTCTTTTCTTAGTACTCTGCTGAGGCAAGAGACAATGTGGGCATCTTTAGTGCAATTGCTGCAGACCCTTGTCTGTTCAGATTTCAAGGAGCCACCCCAGCAAGACCATAGCACTGGCTGCATTAAATCCTAAGTTTCGGGAGAATGCTTCCCTACCCAACTACCCTGCAATTCTCCAGTCTACCCTCTTTGGTGTGTCAGCCTCAGAATCCATCCCCATGTATGCTCTCCCAGCTCCTGCTGGTCATTGAGATCCTGCAGTATTTTGAGGTGAGAATCCTTTTTTCCCCAGATGTGGGATAGTGTTTCTCCACCTGCTAAGAGTTGACACTTGGTTTTGGCCTAGAAGCCCTGAAAGAAGTTAGGGTCATATCTTGAGAAGAAGCATCATCTTGTGGACCATCTGCCTCTAGGAGGTTTTTGCAGGCCTCAGGTACGGGGAAGCTGCTCTCTTGTGGCAAGGTAGAAGCTCTTCTTCCAATCCAAGAGGGTTCAGACTAACCTGGGAATAGAAGATTTTTGGGGTTTTTTTGAGACAGAGTTTCAGTATGTCGCCCTTGATAAAGTGCTATGGCGTCACAGCTCACAGCGACCTCAAACTCATGGGGCTTAAGTGATTCTCTTGCCTCAGCCTCGCAAGTAGCTGGGACTACAGGCGCCCACCACAAGGCCTGGCGATTTTTTGTTGCAATTGTCTATTGTTTAGTTGGCCTGGGCTGGGTTTGAACTTGCTCGCCTTGGTGTATGTGGCTGGCACTGTAACCGCTGTGCTCTGGGTGCCGAGCCAGAGTTGAAGATTCTTAGGGGTACTGGAGGCCAGGCATAGTGGCTCATGACTGTAATCCTAGCTCTCTGGGTGGCTGAGGAGAGTGGAATGCCTGAGCTCACAGGTTTGAGACCAGCCTGAGCCAGAGTAAGACTTCATCTCTAAAAATAGCTGGGTGTTGTGGCCTGTAGTCCCAGCTCCTTGGGAGGCTGCAGCAAGAGAACTGCTTGAGCTCAAGAGTGTGAGGTTGTTGTGAGGGAAGATGCCATGGCATTCTACCAAGGGTGACAGAATGAGATTCTTGTCTTAAAAAAAAAAAAAAATGGCCGGGTAGGTGGCTCATGACAATAATCCAAGCACTTTGGGAGGCTGAAGTGGGTAATTGCTTGAGCTCACAAGTTTGAGACCATCCTGAGCAAAAGTGAGACCCTGTCTCTACTAAAAATAGAAAAACCGAGGCAAGAGGATCACTTGAGCTAGAGTTGGAGGTTGCTGTGAACTGTGATGCCATAGCACTCTACCTAGGGCTACAGCTTGAGACTGTCTCAAACAAAACAAAACAAAACAAAGGTGCTGGGTGCTACGGCTCACGCCTGTAATCCTAGCAGTTTGGGAGCCTGAGGTGGGTAGATCACTTTAGCTCAGGAGTTTGAGACCAGCCTGAGCAAAAGCAAGACTCTGTCTCTACTAGAAATAGAAAAACTAGGCCAGCATTGTGGTGGGGGCACGTCCCACTATTTGGGAGGCTGAGGCAATAGGGTCACTTGAACCCAAGAGTTTGGTGTTGCTGTGAGTTATGATTCCACGACACTGTACCCAGGATGACAGAGTGAGACTCTGTCTCAAAAAAAGAAGACGAAGAAGGAGAGGGAGAGGAATAAGAAGAAGGAGGAGAAGAAGAAGAAAAAGATTCTTAAGGGCATCTCCTCAAATGTCAGATGTCCCACCCAAGGTTTCATGGTCCCTCTCCTTTTGTTCTAGGACTTTATTTTTTATTTTTTTAGAGACAGAGTCTCACTCCGTTGCCCTTGGTAGGGTGCTGAGCTGTCACAGCTCACAGCAACCTCTAGCTCTTGGGCTTAGGCGATTCTCTTGCCTCAGCCTCCCAAGTTGCTGGGACTACAGGTGCCCACCACAATGCCTGGCTATATTTTTGTTGCAGTTTGGCCAATGCCGGACTTCAACCCGCCACCCCTGATACATGGGGCCAGCACCCTACTCACTGAGCCGCAGGCGCCACCCTTCTAGGACTTTAGCAGAGGAGACTTGCTGCAGTTCTGATTTCAGCCTCTTTTTTTATCCTGCACTTTTACAGTCAGATCTTGGGCTTGATTTTCAGCATAGTCTTCCCTCGCTGCAATGAGCAGTGTTTGACTTTCTTGAGTTGATAGTTAGCCGGCCTGAGTATAATATTTTTCCTTCAGGAATTCTCTGATGATTAACAATAACCAACCAGCTCTGTAGTCCTTATATTATTTTATTTATTTATTTATTTATTTATTTTGAGACAGAGCCTCAAGCTGTCCCCCTGGGTAGAGTGCCATGGCATCTTAGCTCATAGCAACCTCCAACTCCTGGGCTCAAGCGAATCTCCTGCCTCCGCCTCCCAAGTAGCTGGGACCACAGGTGCCCGCCACAACGCCTGGCCATTTTTTGGTTGCAGCCATCATTGTTGTTTGGTGGGCCAGGGCTGGGGATT
>CAUYQV010010463.1:0-22644 GCA_963574575.1 Galagoides demidoff | reverse complement strand
CAGTACTGGTGGCTGGAAATCCAAGATCAGGGTGCCAACCTGCTCTGGTTCTTGGTGAGGGCCCTCACCAAGTTACGGCCCCCCATGGCCATTCCTTGGTGCACGCATACAAAGTGCTCCTGTGTCTCCTTTTTATTTTTTGAGTATGGGTGCCAATCTCAACCCTCATGACCTAATGTAACCTTCATTACACTCCAGAGGCTCCATCTCCAAAGACTAACACACTGGAGGTTAGGGCTTCAACATGTGAATTTTGAAAAAACATAAAACATTCAGGCCACAGCAGCAACCATCTTTGACTTATTTCTGACAAATGAATTTCATCTCAAATACTTCCAGATGAAAACCATCAGAGAAACATTATGTTTCAACTTTCAACTTGACCTGACTTATCATATCATCAAAAGAAGAACTCTAAGAATTCTTGCCAAATACATAGAAGATTCATTATCACTAATTATAGTTTCTGGTCACTCTTCAGAAGTTTCCATGAACAGTAATACCAAATGATTTTTCTTAAAGTGCACTACTAAAAAACGAGGATCCAGATTAACATTAGCGGCAAGCACAGCAGGCATTGTATTTGTGTGAATATGTGTTTATTTGTGTGAATACACAGCAGGCATTGTATGTGTGTGTGTGAATACGTATAAATGTAAACGATGTGAGTGGTACTCTGCAGGGTACTGATAAAAGTAATGGGAGGAGTAACGTAGCAGAGACAGGATAAGACTTGAAAAATGCTTCTGAAATAGATAAATGGAAAAGAGCCACAAAGATCACTTCTCCTAGGCCTTGGCTTCTCCAAGCGTGGACTGAAATGTGTATCAGCAGACCAGGCTTTCTCTGGGAGTTTGTGAAAAACGCAAACTCTTATTAGACCCCACCCCAGAACTACTAAATGAGAATCGGCAATTTAAAGATTCCACATAAATTCTGTACAGTATTAAAGTTCCAGTTTAAGAATAGCATCCCTAGAAAAGTAAGGTCAGCACATGTGGTATAGCAAGGACATATGACAGAACAATTTGGGGGGAGAGGGGAGGCTACTTCAGAGCAGGAAAACAGAGAAAGTACTATGAGAAATATTTTTAAAATTACTAATGTATTTTTTTTCTCTTTTGCATTTACATGAGTAATGGGGGAAGGGGCAGACACTGGTGTCATCCAGGCAGAAGTGGAAGAGTACAGTGGCTTACTTTCCAGGAGATCTCAAGCAGAATCTAAAGCTTGGGTGGCACAAAGCAATTAGTAATAACTGCAGAAGGCCGATGGGTCTAGGGACGTGGAGAATCAGACCTTTATTTTGATCTCCTCTCTGGGCCAAAGTCACAGAGGTGAATTTTATGTCTGAAAAGAGGAGATTGCCAAAGGCAGAGAGGCTTATTTGGAAAAGAAAGTCTCCGAGGCAGCAAGGCATCCAAGCAGCCTGGTGGAGACCGTGGCTAAGCAGAGGGAACGCCCATGGCAACTCTGTGGAATGGATACAACAAATAATTTTCCTCATGCTTGAGATGACCAGGGAAGGCAGAGCACTCAAGATAGCTAGGAGCCTGGCTACTGCTACTAGGTACTGGCTCTACAGCAAAGAGCTGCCTGGGAAAACAGACGGGGAGACCTCAGCGTCCCAAGGTAGAAAGGAAAACCGCAGACAGCTCAGGTGCATAGGACTCACACAGACAAAACACTGTGTCACATACGCTCAAGGAGATATGATCTACTATGAGACAGAATCGAGCACCACAAACACCTGAACCCTAAGAACATCACCTAGTGAACATCTGACAGACTGTGAAGTTAATACGATATAATGAAAGTGACTTTTTAAAAGCCAGAAAATGAAGAAATGGAATAAACAATTTTTAAAAGAGACATTGGAAATATATTGTAGAAATAAAAATGTCACCATTAAAATTTAAAAATCCATCTATCAAAGGCAGATTAGGCTGTTACTCATCAGCTCCAGCAACTTTACCGACCAGGAGCTCAACTTTTCCAGTCACAACACATTCCTTGCATACGTTTCTTGACCTGACTGCTGAATGCATTGATACGCTCAGTTTGTGAAAACTCAGTGAGCTACGATACCATGGATCAATTTTAAACTGTACAAAAATAAATGGAACTCTCGAAATGAGATTAATTTTAGAAACCTCAACTCATATAAGATGGCAGCTTCCTTCTAACTCCTGCTCTATCATATTGATCTCAACTGCAGGTTCACTCCCAAGTTCCATGTGTCTTCAATACCCTAAAGACCAAAATTAGTAAGGCTTATGAAAAAGGCTGTCAAGTGGGAGGCAGGTACTCCAACAGGAAACACGCGTCATGCAGAGTAGATCAATTATTAGGGAAAAAATTCTGGACCGTACCTTAGAAAAGGTAAACCGAAGGAGTTCCAGACAATTCAATGCTGAGTCTTAACAAATTCCTTTTACAATTTATTACAAGGTACAAACACTATCACTGATTCAATAGTTCTGTTTCTGTATTAAGGCTACTACCACTTTTCAAGACATGTTTATTCTAAAAGCAACTTTATGGTAATCCTGGAGGTTCATCAGAAATCTCTTCTGAGTCAACAGAACAGAAAGTTTTAGTAAGGTTTTAAATTTTGTCAGAAGTAATCATAAACTTCTCTGAGAAGTAGACAATCAACTCAAATGTTTCATGATGTACAAAAACAGCTTTACTTTCAAGAAAATAAAGTTTCCAAAAAACACCATTTATTCTAAAAATGATTAACAAATTAAAGAGAAAATTACTTTTACATCATTTGTAAACAATCATTGTAAATGACTTAAATTATTTGTAAGTAATTTACAAATGATTTAAAAGTAATCTGTAAGTTTTCCAATTACTTAAAAATCATTTCCAAAGAATTCTTGAAGCAGCACAGATCTTTACGTGGTCTCACCCCTGAATTCTGTTAACAGAAATCCAAGTCCCACAAGGAAGTTATGGGGGGATGAGAAACTATTAATTAAAAATTATTTTATACTTCTTTGAGTCTTCACTATATATATATATATATATATATATATATATATATATATCCTTCCTTTAAAAAAAGATCAAGGAAAGGAGTTAATGTCTATGACTATAAATGGATGAAACAGCAAGGGAGGGCTGATCTGAGAGGGTCTCTTAAGTATTTACAACAGCTTACATTTATTAAGAACATATACACTATATACTATTCTAAGTACTTCAGATGAATTGGCTTACTTTATCCCTATCTTTGTGAGGTAGATACATTTATTATCCAGCATTTATAGAAAACTGAAGGTTAAAGAATTTGGATAACTTGTCCAAGGTCTCATGGGAAACGTTTTATTTTCAGTGTTCTAGGTCAACTGCCCTTTCCTAGCTGGAGAGTCTCCCCACAGAGCTGAACAAACTCTGGAGAGAGAAAATTCCTTGAACATGGAAAATGTGAGAAAACAACTGTACACCAAGTTGCATATATAGCAGACTCTCTTTTGGACTGTAAGTTTCTAATTAACACAGAGCTTACAGCCAATCGAGATTAAATGGGAAGCTTGAAACGACACAACGCAGGAGCCTCAACATTGATGCTCAGCTTCTCCATCTAGGATCTATTATTACTTTGTCTTCTCCATTTGTCATGATGAAGAATTATTTCTATGTACATGCACGTATTTTATTTCTAAGAAGACTGTAAATTCTCTTTAGCATTCAGTAAGGCTAAAACATAACTTGACACGGAAAGCACAGAACACACTTCACAAACGTAGCTGGTGGTAATTCTCACCACCGAAGGCCAGACATGCTAATGAAGAACAGACTGGTGGTGAGCTCCTGGGCACTCTGCTGGCTCCTGAAAGCCAAGGTTACCCACAATCACGTCATCCTGGGTGACACGTATAGTCGAGCAAACATATTAAAGGCCTAGTTGTATTACTTACCATATGCATTTAAGGAAGGCAGTAAAATAAGATGTAACAATGCCATCTGATAAAAGCAAGTTACCCAGAATATACAAACATAAACTTCACATTTCACTCTACCACTTAATTTACCGAAGTTACGATATTTTTCTAACCATGCAACAAGAATTTGGTTCCCAATATTAATTTAGTGTCTAGGATTGTGTTAGAAATTACATACTAGGTTTTAATTACCAAGAAGACATTAAAAAAAAAAAAGATAAATGGGGATACACTGGTCCGAAATTCAAACTAACAAGGCACGGGGAAATTCTATCAACCTTTCCCTTGAATGGAGTACTAGTCAAAACAATAATTTATCCATTCATTTAATCTACATTTATGAAAAGGCTACCCATGCCATCCCATCAAGGGAGAAACAAGTCAGACAAGATTCATGCTCTGACATAGACAACCACGTTGAGACAGGCGACAGGCAATAAAAACGTACATGCATGAGGTGATTTCACTATGGTGTAATTAAGAAGGGAGAGGAAGGAAGTCTAAATTTAGACTGGAAAACCCACAATGAAGTGGAGGCAAAGACAAGTCTTACTTTTTCACATTATGACAAGTAAAATGCCATGGGTTCAATATACAAGGGTCAGAAACCAGTGATTTCAGTGTCACCATGATAGTTACATAGATTATGAAGGACTGGAACATATAAAATTACAACCACTATGCATCCCTTAAAGTTATACATGATAGTTATACACTCAGATACCTAGAAGTGGCGTGCTGCTGTAACAAATACCTAAAAATGAAGAAATGGCCTTGGCTTTGGGTAATGGGCACAGGTTGAAAGAATTTGGAAGAGCATGACAGAAAATGTCTAGAGAGCCCTGACACGCTGTTAGAAATATGTTAATGTCTCTCCTAGCAAGCTTTAGAAGGACGTAAGGAGCATAGTGCACAAAACACCCATATTTTCATGAACAGACTATTGATGGGCACACACACTTTAACTGTGCTGTTGTTGAGGACTTGGATGGAAAAGTGGAGCGGGTTAACATGATAAAAACGAGAGAGACGGGGATCCTTATTATATAGAGGCAAACTGTGTAGCCGAATTATGGTCAGCAGTGATGTGCAAGGAGACCTTCTAAGCTATGAATTTGGATAGTCAGATGAGAACATTTCTAAGCAAAGCATTGAACATGTGGCCTGTTTTTTTCTTGCTGGTTACATTAAAATGGTAGAGAAAAAAGTGTATTCAGAGAAAACAAAATGAAATGATGCTTTCAAATCACTACAATTCTACAGGCCAGGAACAGGCTGATGAAACCACACAACTGCAAATGTGTGCTACCTTTCACTAGAAAAAAAGGATGACTCCTAGGGCAGAGTCCAGGATCCAAAAGGTAGAGCAGAGAGTGCCAGAGGACCATTCCCAGGGCTTGACACAAAATGGAGTTTTGAAAGTGATGGAGCCCAGTGACTCCTTTTATTCTTTCCACTTAATGAAAACCTACACCTGTCTCACCATTATATTCTGGGAGCAGACAATTCACTTTCTAGTCTCACAGGTCCACAAATAGAGGATAATTTTGTCCTGGTAAGGACTATACTCAGAATCTTGCCCATTCCTAGATCACAATCTTTGAATGAGATTTTGGGATTTGAGCAGTTGCTATAATGGGTTGAAACTTTTGGAGATTTTGAGAGGGAGTGAATGCATTGTATATGCAGGACAGACTTAAAATTTGGGAACCAGAGGGTACACTGTGGTAGGCAGAATATAAGTTCCCAAAGATACATCTGTCCCAATCCTTGGAACTTGCAAATACATTACCTTACATGGAAGTGGTGGGGTGGGGAGGGACGCTGCAGATGTAATTAAGTTAAGGATCTTGAGATGAGACTGTTATGTGGTTTATGTGGGTGTGCCCAGTACTGTAATCAAAGGGTTCTTGTAAGTTAAAAAGGGATGCAAGATAGTGATGTCACCAGCCATGGTGGCATTTAAGATTTTGGAAAAGGTACCAGGAACCAATCCAAGTAAGTGGCCTCTAGACGAAGGGTGAAAAAGACAAAGGAGGCACAGTGCCTGCAGCTCAGCGGCTAGAGCGCCAGCCACATACGGGAAGCTGGTGGGTTCAAACCCAGCCCAGGCCTGCCAAACAGCAATGACAACTACAACGAAAAAATGGCCAGGCACTGTGGCGGGAGCCTGTAGTCCCAGTTACTTGGGAGGCTGAGGCAAGAGAATCGCTTAAGCCCAAGAGTTTGAGGTTGTTGTGAGCTGTGATGCCACAGCACTCCATCCAGAGAGACAGCTTGAGTCTTGGTCTTCAAAAGAAGAAGAAGCAGCCACCGCCAAGGGAATGGATTCTCCCAGAGAACCTCCACACTGACTTTAGCCCAATGTAAACCTTTTTTGGACTTCCGACCTCAAAACTATCCAATAATAAATTATGCCACTAAGTTTATGGTAATACGCATTCATTTTAAAATTATTTTTGCCCTATTTATGTTAAGATTTTTAATTAGCATTTAACAAGTTATGACAGAAAGCAGCCTAAGCACTACAAGCTGACCTTAGTTCATAAGACTCAAATGCCATCTGGGATCTAAACTTAACCAGTGTCATACTCGAGGTAGTCCCACATTGGGTAACTGCATACCAGAACACATGGCCAAGAAGTATGTGACCTGGAAATGGAACCAACACACTCAAGTCTTCCCACACAAATTTGTTTCATCTTAAATTTTCCAAGGCAGTGAGAAATGCATAACAAAATAAAAATTAAGATTGTGGCTGGATACTCAATTTTTAATTAAAATACAGCAATCACATATAAATAACATCTGCAAAATTCTATAAGCTAGGCATTATATTTCCTATCATTGATAAATTTAACAAGACTCATACTCTTCATTTATGATAAAGAGGCCAAAATAAAAATTAGAAAATGAGATCAACCTTTACAAAAACATTTCTTAAGAAATATCATAGCCATAACATAGAAAACAAGTATCCATCGCCATTTTCTCAACTCCAACTTACCCAGGAATACAAGAACTATGAAAAACTCTTACAATAGGAAACAAATATTCTTAAGACAAACAATTTAATTTTAGATGCCTTGTGTCTACTTTGGTCATCACACACTTTCACTAGTCTTTTTTGCTGTTTACAGTATTTGAATGGGTAGTTATTTATTCCCACTGACAACGAAAATGGCGGAGGTTAAGTTTCATATAATTGACAACTCATTTTACACATGACAACGTTTTCCTGTTAGGAATACGAAGACAACTTACAAAGACTCTCCCCACAAAAGTACTCACAGCAACAGGAAAACAGGTTAACACCAGACACCAAGTACAAATACACGTTAACATATGCCAGCTGTTTCTATTTGGCAGAGAAGGGTGTTCTGGGAAAAGAGTTTAAGCATAGAGGGATGTCAGGTCCAAAGGAAAGATTTTATTCTGTAGGGTATGGGCTACCAAAGGTTTTTGAACAAGGAGATAGCACAATACCCATGGCAGAAAGTAAAGAAGAGGGAAAGACAAGCAGGAAAGCCTAGTGAACCCAGGTTGCCAAAGGCAGAGGTGGCCTCAAACGATGAAAGGAAGTGTTGAAAACAGAGGATACAAAAAAATAAGCACTTTCAAAGTATACTTTTATGCCACCTGTGGCTTCTACTAAAGTAACTATTATTACAAGATAGACCATTAAGGGAGAAGTACACAATCCATGTTGAAATATCAGGGCCATTTATCCAAGGAAATGGGCTTCTCCAAATCTAAGATTCTGAGCCAAATCTATGAAAATAGGGAAAGCAGTGCAAAAAACAGAAGTCCGGCCACACCGACATTTCTCAACTAGGGAAGTCACAGAGCAGGTTCAAAAGGAGTAAAGATCAATGACATATCCCAACTGGTTGGCGGCAGAAATAGAAAAATATCCACCAGAAAAGAGGTCCAATTCCTCACCCCATTTTTACCGAAATCTGTAATATTTAAACCATGCTTAAAAAGGAGATAAGGGTGTGGATTTTTGTTTGTGGGGATGGCTCGAATGGAAGGAAGAATAATGAAGTGAAATAAAGGAGAATAAAGCCCAAAGCTTTGGAGTGAAATGATTAAGGAACAATTAATTCATGAAAACTTTCATATAATCTAAACCCTAACATTTTCCAAATACATAACTAAATAACACTGGATAAGTACTAGTAGTACACTATAATCTAATTAAAATTCAAACTAGGCCTAATGATATTGCCCTTAAAAAGGTAATAAAATATTTTCAAAGATATGTCACTAAAAGATATTTACTCCTGTAAACAATTAAAGGGAACTTTCATTACTACTAATTCATTACATTGCTTCTCCATTTAGGGTTCTAATATCAAGGCCTGAAACTAAACCTAGATGAATCAAACAACTCCAAACCCCAATCTAATTTTCTTAGAGTCAACTACTAGACTATATCCTCTCTTTTTGAGGCCTAATTCACTGTTCCTAATGACAGTAAAATACCTCTGACTTAAATCATATAGACACTCAGCACCAAAACCTTTATTAATAACGTACAAATGTCACACCTGAATCTCCCAACTCAGATGTCTAAAAAATACATATGCCTTATGAAAAAACCAAAGGCAATATAATGTAAATTATTTAATAAAATGTCCGAAATGTACTTTAGAGACTTTCTGCCTTAAATGGGAAAAAAAAAATCATTTGGTAAGAAAAATAACATCATTGATAAGAAGGCCCGATGCAAATGGACATGCCGCGCATTACGGGTTACCTAGAAACCATTTTACGTGTCCAGTTTATTCAGCTGCCACGTTTTAGGTGGAATCATTTCACTGAGCTGCTTACCCATGTGCTTTAACGTCCAAAAAAAAGCAAAGGTCACAATTCACCGCTGAAGTCACATTAGGGGGAAAAAAAGTTGTCAAACATTCCAAGAATTAAGATTTATGAAATAAGCCAGTATTCTGTTTATAGGAGCTAGAATGTTGGAAGTCTGGGCAAAAGGGTAGCATGGGAGGAGGACAGAGGAAGCACGCTGGGCCAACAAGACAGAGGCGGAGAGGGTTTTCACACAGGAAGAGAGGTAAGGAAAAGCTGAAGACCACTGCTAGAAATGACAGCTGAAGGAATTTAGTTACCTACAGATTTTTTTTTCATGATTCAGAAATTGTTCTAAGGCTATTCATGTGAAGGAATAAAAATTCCATAATTCCTTTCTGAAAATCAGGACTCTGCTACACCTTTCTCAGGACTCACTAGAGATGGCTGTAGAGATCCAACTTTTGGTTCTACGTTACACAATCAACTGTATTTAACTGTTAATCTACGTTACACATTCAACTGTATTTAACTGTTTATCTCCAACAGTGGGTCCCAGCCAAGGTTAAATTTCATCTGCAGAGTGAAATTTAGCCAGTATCTAGACGTATTTCCGAGGGTCACAGTTTGGGGGCTGTTACTAACATTTCGTGGCTGGAGGCCAAAGGTCCTGCTGGACTTACTACCACGCACAAGACAGGCTGCATGACAAAGATTTATCCAGCCCCAAATGCCAACTGTGCTAAGGCTAAGAAACAGTGTTCTCTTCTGGATATAAACAAAAGCCTGCTCCAGGGACCTTCACCCTAGTCCATCTCCCTCTAATAGTTATCTAATTAAAGGGAAAACACCACCCCGAGAGGATTCATTTTTCAATTGCTTTATACATAGATGGCTGGCTCAAACTAAGAATCACGCAGCAATGCACTGAAAAAATGTATCAGAGCAGCAGTGCAAAAACCACAGGAAAATAAGTTTTTAGTCCTTTTATGTCACACTTGTCTCAAGCACATTCAATTCACGAGAGGAGTGGTGTCTACAAGGTTTGACATCAAGTTGTGTGTCTCTTCTGAGCCTAATACACTAAAAATACACTGAGCGCCTCAAAATACAGTATTTTTTATTAATGTAGAAACTTCAGCAAGCAGTATTAACAGAGAAAGATTTAAGCTGGGGGCAGGAGGGTTAAGAAAGCCACCAGGGCTTTAAAATGCAAAGTTATTTCACAGTTTACTTGTAAAATGACTCAGATCATTATTACTTTTAGTCATGCCAAGTTTGCTGCTTCTAAACCTATTAGTAATGGAGAAAAAAAAAACCCACCATTTTTTCTGCAGTCATTAAGCCAATGAAACAGAAGCTTACTGAAAACAGGTTTGTTCAATATTTCTCTTGTATGATAACTGCTATTAAAAAATAAAAGCAACTGCTCCAAGTGCCAAGGAAGCTTCTGAGAAATCTTTCATCTACCTAAACACCTATAGAGTGTGGGAGGAAAACATGCAAACAAAAGGAAACCCTAACTCAGGGACCTAAAAATCTGAAACTGTGTTTTCCTACAGCTTCCCTCAGTCAAAACCCTGGTTGACTCTTTTTATTTTCTTCCCCTTGAAACAAACGGAGAAGACCTCCACCGTAGCGTTTCACCAAAAGAACAGTACTAAGAACAAATAAAAGCCTGGCGTGCACCTGCAAATCTCATTCATCAGAAACCACGGCAGCAGAGAGAGAATCCTGTTGTCTGGCGTGACCCTTTCAATCCTTTCACAGCGGTTTTCACCACTCACTCGAGTATCAGCCCTACCTACTACTGGAGCAAATCTTTCCACCCAACTTGGTGGTTTCCATGGCCCCACAACAATAAAATCCAAGCATCCTCAGCAGCCCGTTTCCGTGTGTAGGTAAATATAATCAGTGCTCCTTTTAACACTTTAGTGAGTCGCCATAGGAAGTTAACAGGAAAGACTTCAATCCTACAGAGGCCCCACCAAAGCACAGATTTCACCAAATGTGGAACCACCTCGTAGGAAGGGTTTTCCGGGGGGGGAGGATCGCGGGG
Source organism: Galagoides demidoff (assembly GCA_963574575.1). Taxonomy (NCBI): domain Eukaryota; kingdom Metazoa; phylum Chordata; class Mammalia; order Primates; family Galagidae; genus Galagoides; species Galagoides demidoff. The sequence continues at coordinate 11,823 of CAUYQV010010463.1, read as the reverse complement.
AGAGGGCTATTTTCTTGATGCGAGTGCCCCTTCATCTTCAGCAGGCTGAGCTAAACTTCAAAGAGCAGGGTTTACAAGCGATCTGCCACCTGAAAATCGTCGCAGGGCTCCCTGCGGGGTGACACTGAGGCGTGAGAGTGAAGCGAAGCGCTGCCCGGCGGCCGCGGGGAGTTCCCACCCGCCAGGGCGGAGAGAACAAGGGGGCCCGGGAGGGGAGGACCCGCCGGGGCTCTGCACCGCACCAGCCGGGCTCCCGCCGATTCCACCCGTCCCCCCGGCATTCAAGAGGCCGAGGGCCTCGCAGCCGCCACGGCGGAGCGCCGCGCCCAGCCCCCCGGCCGCCCCCCGCCCGGCCCGCGTCCGGCCGGCCGCCCTCACCGAGCAGCAGCAGCTTGACCTCGCGCGCCGCCTTCTCGCCATCCTCCCGGAGGTTCCGGTCGATCATCTTACTCCGTTCCACCGCCGCCTTGTCCTCGGCGCTCAGCGTGCAGCCCATGGTGCCTGGAGCGAGAGCTCGCCGCCGCCGCTCCCTCCGCGCCCGAGCGCTGTCTCCAAGCACAGGTGAATTCTTTCTCCCTCCCGGGGAGCGCTCCGCTGCCTCCCGCCGTCTGCCACGCCACCCCCACCACTTCCCAAACGGAGTCGAGGGCGACGCGGTCTGCAAGGGAGCGAGCAGCACTACGACCGGGCGCCACTCAGCGCCCCCGAGTCCCGGCTTTGGGGGTTGGAAGGTTCGGGTACAGCAGCTACCGCCCTCCCGCCGCTGGCCGCGCCGCAGCCTAGCGAAGCCCAGCCGAGCTCGGCCTCCGCGCGCCGCCGCGGCCCCGCCCCTGCCCGCCCCTCCCGCCACCCCGCGACCACTCCCAGAGCGCGCTCCCGCGCACGTGCCCTCGGACAGCGCCCCCTCGGAGGGGCGCGCGCGCCCGCGCTCCCCCGACCCCGGGGCCGCGCTCTGCCCGGGAGCCCGGCGCCCCCGCGCGCGCCTCCCCTGGCCGTGCGCCCGGAGCGCGGGACTGCCCTGCGGAGCCCTGGCCTCCCGCCCCTGGCGCTGGGTACCCGGCTCCCCGCGAGGGAGTGGGAAGTTTCTTTCCGTTTACTCACACCCGGGGATCTGTGCGTACCTGCCCCTTCGGGTGGGGGCGGGAGAGCTGCCAAAGTTGGAAGCCGAAAAAAGCCGGTCCTGGGCGTTTGAGCATGCCCAGCGCCGGCAGCCGCGCAAGGTTCCAAATGTAAAGCCCTGTAGGCTGGCGTGCAGGGCCGTGGGAAACACGGGGACCTGGAAAGGGGACAGAGCTGTGGTGAAACCAGAGATGGGGACGATGGAAAACGCGAAAGTTGAGGGAGGGCACTGGTGGGGGGGGACCAGGATCAATTTTCTTCCTTCCTTCTGTGTCCCTTTTCTTTCTTCTAACCTTCCCTCCTTTGCATCATTCTCACGCTTTTTTTCGCAAGCAGAACACATTTCGAAGGATTTCCTCATAACCCGACAAAGAATCAAGTGGTAAATCTTAAAATGACAGGAGCAATGAAACACACCGGCACCACCAGTCTCCACTCCGTAACAGACCTCTGTGGCTGCATGTATAAGCTGTCATGCCAGAGTTTGAGGTAGTGTTTATGACCGTGATAGTGTCGGTGCCACTGGGCATGTCATTCCTTTTTGCAGGCCTTAGATGCTTCATGCCTAAAATGAGGAGTTGATCTAGAAAGCTATGGTTCTACCCTTCCGGCTCTAACCAGTCTGGAAGAAGAAAACTCCTGGGGTCTGTGGAGCCATTTCAGCGCTGAGTGAATGAGCAGAGGTTAAAGGTCTGGTCCTGGGGCCACAGAAGGCGTTCCGGATTATAGAGTGTGGCCTTTTGACTGAATCCAAGTTTTAGGTTCTGGTCTCTCTGTGAATTGCACTACACCTTCCCCTACAGCCACTACAGGAAATGGTGACTGATTAGAAGATGGGAATGGTAGTAACAGAAAAACGTCTTCTTGGACGATTAAATGTAGGAAATTGGTCTTTGGTTTTCATGTGGAAGTCTTATTTAACTGAGCTTGAATTTTTTGAAGGTGCGGCTGAGCTGATGATAGAGGCAGAGTCACTTCAGAGCTGATGACATAAGCACAGTCACTTAGAGCAGGCCTGAGAGCCAACAGAGACTGTCAATTCCCACCTTAACTGACATGCCCTTTCCTGTTCTACAACAGCCAACTTTGTAGGACTCAGGAGATAAAATTTCAAGACCTGACTCAACCTTTCCTACAACCTTTTTTAATATGACAATGAAAAGAAACCATCTTTGAATTTACTTAATCATCTTCTGCCCTCTTTGTAATTCTTGCCACTCTGTTAATTTATATCAGCAACTCTGAAATTTAACAAAAATCAAATTTGAATGCAGTGTTTTTGTGTTTTAGCCATTTTGGATTGTCTTGTCAATCTTTCCTATTAAGTTCAGGCCAAATAGAGTGTTAGACCACTAACACTTTTAGCAAAAAAGGAAGCCATCATGGCTAAGTAGTACTGCTGGAAATGACCACAAAACTTGCGTTTTGGTAAAATGAAAGTATAACAATTATATACGTCACCGCTTTCATTTGAAAAGATTGTCAAGTAGATGAAGAGTTAAAATGTAATACATACAAAAAGTAAGACCTACAAATTAGCTGTAGATGAAGCAAAACTTACAAGGGTGTGTAGAGTAATGAAGTGATCAGTATGGGGGAGATTCTAAGAGAGGAAAATTTAAAAAAAAAACTTGGGAAGGAAGTGATAACAGGATCTTGGTGGGGGAGTTTCAGGGAGTATATATTAGTCAGATTAGGCTGTCATAACAAACACCACAGACTGGCTTACACAAAGGGAATGTATTTCCCACCATTCTGGAGGCAGGTAAGTCTAAAAATAAGGTGCCAGCTGATTTAGCTCCCCAGTGTGGTCTCTCTTCTTGACTCACAGATGGTCACCTTCTTATTGTGTCCTAACATGACAGAGAGACAGAGACAATGATAGGGAGTAAATGTTCTCCTCTCTTTTTCTCCCCTCATAAGGTCACTAATTCCATTATAAGGGCCCTACTCTCAGGACCTCATCTAAACCGAATTATCTCCCTAAAGCCCTCCCTGCAAATATTATCATGTTGGGGACTAGGACTTCAACATATAAATTTGAGGGTGAACACAAATATTGAAGCCATAATAAGGTATGTGTATATATAGAAGAATAACCAGTTAAAGGATTAATATGCAAAGCATATGTAGGATAAAGCAATTGTTTTATAATTGAGACATAATTTGGCTGTGAGGAATGATAGGATGTGTGGGACCAAGTTGGAAAACTTAAATCTTAAGCTTTAAAGGTTAAGGTGAAGAGTTGGACTTGATACAATGAATAAGAAGTTTCCCTTTCATTCTCCTGAGTTGGGTAATAGACATTACTAATAACATTAATTTTAAAAATTCTCTTACCACCATATGTAAAACAATTGAGTTACCAGAAAGTGGATTATGTTAGCAATCCAGTTATGAGCTGGTAAGAGTTACTCAAACTAATAACTTATGTAATTATGATGTTGCATGATATGATTCAACAACCTTGTCAAGGAGTTGGAGCAGATATGATGAACTCATCTATTTTATACAAAGAAAAAAGTTGAAATTACAGAGGTTAAAGCACTCTATTTCAGAGTATTGTGTTCCCAGTGTCATATTTTTTTTATTTGTCTTAACAGGTTTATTGAGATAAAAAAAAATCACGCACTATAGAATTTATCTATTGAAAGTATACAATTCAATGGCTTTTAGCATATTCACCATGGATTGTGCATCCATGACCACAATCAATTGTAGAACATTTATATTTCCCCACAGAGAAACCCTGTATTCCTTAACCATTCTTCCCAATCTTTCATCTCCGCCCCCTACCCCCCCCCAGTCCTAGACAACCACTAATCCAGTGTTTGTGTTTTTCAACCTTTTTTTTTTTTTTATCTCAGGGCACACTTAAATTATGTTGATCAAGAAAAAGTATAAAAAAGAGAATATCCTTAATGTTCTTTGAACTTCTTTCAAAAATAATTTAATTAATTAATGATCTTTAAAAATCTTCGCAGCCTACTAAAATCCTCTCATAGCTCACCGGTTGAAAGATCACTGCATTAATCTAATTGCTGTATCCTTAGATTTATCCATATAGTATCTATATATAATGATACATAGTTTTTTCTGTGTGGTTTCTTTCACTTAACCTAAAGTTTTCAAGATTCAACCATACTGCAGGGTGTGCCAGTATTTTGTTTCTTCTGGTTGCTGAATCATACTAAGTATTATGTGTTAAAAGAGTTAGAGACGTGTTAAGAGACAGATTAGAACACATTCCGCTGGGAATGTCAGGTTTCAAAGTCACTCCAAAGTATGTCATAAGGAATAATTGAAGAAACTGGGGATATGAAATGGAGGAATGATAAGATGCAAAGTGACGTGATAGCTTTTTCCGAAGGAGTGAAGATATATCATAAATCAAGGGGAGCAGCCCTTTTCTGTTTGGCTTCAAGGTGATACTGAAAGAAAACTACCGCAAACAAAATTTTATCTTGATATAAAGAAAAATGGTGCGCAATTTTCTCAATAGGAAATAGGTAACCCCAGAAACTCATTCATGACTAAGATGTAAAAATATAGACTAAATTATCTCATTTTGGGCACAGTCTAGGACTAGATGAACTTTTAGGAGCCCTTCTTCTGTGTTTTGAATGTGTCACCCAAGTTCACATGTTGAAAACTTAGTCCTCAAAGAAACGGTGCTGAGACGTGAGAGCCTTAAGAGCTGATTATAAGGGCTCTGCTCTCATGAATAGGTTAATGTCCTTGTCTTGGAAGGGCAGAGAGTTCCTGATAAAGGATGAATTCAGCTTCCTTCTTCCATCCCCTCGTGCCTTCTACCGTCTGCCTTGGATGATGCAGCAACTAGGCCCTCTCCAGATGCCAGTCCCTGACCTTGGACTTCCCAGCCTCCAGAACCTCTGTTCTTTATAAATTACCCAGTGCCAGGTATTCTTAAATAATATCACAAACAGATCAAGGCACTTTGAGATTCTGTATTTTTTCAGCAGTAAATAGGATTAGTATCAGAACTAAGATTAAAACTTGGAATCTCCTCTGGCTTCTCGTACTTTCCTTACCCATACTTACATCAAACAAGAAAGACAAACAAGAAAAGGTAGGGAATATCTGAGACATGTTGGCTTGATATGTTGATGGGTTAGTATAAAGGTCAGGAAGAACTGGAGAAGAAAACAAAGTAAGGACATCTGGGGGGTGTGTGTGTGTGTGTGTGTGACAGAGAGGGAGATCAGAAGGGTAATGTGATGTGTATCTCTGGGCTAAGTTGAAAGCAAATGTGGCAGGATACCTCTCTGTTGTTTGCATTATTTTTGCTTTCTAAATGAGAAGGAAGGAGTTTGGCTTGGGTAGAGGCTAGGAATATTTAAAAGGATAGAGGGGTTATCATTCTATTCTATAGTTAGAGATAAAAAGGACACAAAGACCATGTTATGAGATTCCGAGAAAGTGTGAAAAACAAAGTCCACTGAACTAGTACTGAGAGATTTGTGAGTATGCAGTGTACAACATTGTGGCACAGGAATACCGTACTGGCCATTGTCTCTGCATGAAACATACCTCCACTAGGGCACCAGGGCACTGATATGTTAGAAATGACTAGAGACAGCACTTTGGGTATGGACGTTGTCGTTCCCCTGATGAGCACTGCACCCATGGCAATGCTTAGTCTCCCTTGCATATAGACAGTCACCCTGACAAAAGAGAACTGAAAAAGAAGAAGGAAAAGGTGGAAGATACTAGACAATGAAATCAGCCAACTGAGTGGTTTACGAGCACACGTAAATAGGATGCCGCCTTTGCAGACTCTCAGAGCTATTTGGGGAATACTTTGAAGGGACTTACCTTTCCGCTGAAGATGGAAGTCATTATTGATGAGACCAATGAGCTTTGAAGACTACAATAACATATAAATAAAGGAAGGAGAAGCTTAAGAAAAATGGTCACTGTATAATTCCAAATGCATCAAAAACCAATCCTTGGTGTCAAATGTAAAGAAAAAGTTGTTTAGCAATAATGATATGGTGGGACAAAATAATAACCTGAGAGTAATTCAAAATTCTGACTTCGACTGTCTATTAGCCTTTGAAAATCCCCTGACTTCTTCAAATTCCAGTATTTGTCTATAAAAATGATTGTGTTGAACTGGATTATCTGCAAGGTCCTAACTTTTTAATTTCCCTGAGTCTATCATTTTAATAATAGGAAATGATTATCAAATATACCAAAGCTCTCTCATGTACTGTCAAGGATGGAAGACTTACCCTGTGGAATGAAGGAGTAAGTAAACACTGAGAATGCAGAAGCTGAATGGGATTCTCTGTCAAGAATTTTAACCACGGAGAGTGGCAGACACATGGGCTGCTGGATGGGGAGGTGGTTTTGGATTTGTTGTTTCATCTTATGTGTGACTCTTCTTCACAAGTATTATTGAGGGGGAGATTGTCATGATATGCAGGAAAAACCATGCTACCCCACGTTCTGACCTTCCCCTGTGATTTTTCCTTCTCACTTCCTCTGTTACCTCATCACCATCAGTTCTTCAGTCCCACAGAGACCATCCATCTATTGGCCATATGCCATTTCCCTGTCCCTCAAGCCCTGTTGTGTGCTAAGTTCTCTCTTTATGCAACTTAGGTCTCATCTTCCATCAGGAAAATTATTTCTTTGCATATTCTTCCTAAATACCCTCACCACTGTATTCAAGAATAACCTCAAATCTGGTTGAACCTCCTCTTTGTCTGAGTCTCTGTGTACAGCTGGGCCTGGCCAGAGGAAAACACAGTGATCAGCAACTCCATCCTCGCATCTGCTCAGGTCCGAAACTTGGAGTCATTCTAGATTCCTTCCTTTCTCTCAAATCTTATACACTCAGTCTGTTAGGCAATCCTGTTAACTCTGCCATCAGATATATCCAGGATTTGGCCAAACATCACCATCTCTATTGATATACACTAGTTTGAGATACCTGTGAGATATTACATTGCCTTCTTTTGGCCCCCTGCTTTCACTTTACCCCTTACTATTTTTTGCCTCTTAGTCAGTGTCATCTTTTTAAAATGTCAGAAATGTCAGTCAGGACTATCTATTCACTTTCTACCAGACTTAGAGAAAAATCTCATTGAACATTCTTATGATGACATACAAGAACTTACCTGGTTTATCATGCCCACTCTTCACTCTCCATAGTATTTTCTACCACTCTCCTTGTTCTCTATCTTTCAGCCTCACTGACCTCCAGGCTGTTTCTTGAACTTGCCAATCACACTCCATCCCTGGGCCTCTGCATTTATGTTCCCCTCACCTGGAACACCCTCAAGCCAGATATCTGCTTAACTCACCATTTCATTCAAATCTCCATTCAAATGGAACCTTATCAGAGAGATACATGTCCTAACCACTCAACACTCCCTCTTTATTCCTTTATAATGCCCTATAATTTCTGTATAACCCTTACCATGTAACATATATATTTTTATGATTATTTGTGTATTATCTGTCATCTCTCTTGAATATAAATAAGGGCAGAGATTTTTGTCTCTTTTGTATAATGTCTTATGCCCAATAACAGAAGAGTAGTACCCATAAAAAATGAATAAAATGGTCTTAGAGTAATGCATATAAATCTAGTCTTCTAAATTCATTCAATCATTCATGCAATAGTATTAATTGAAAGCCTATCATGAGTCAGGTACTATTGTTCTCAGTGCCGGAAGTGGGGAGAAGACATTACACTGATGTGGCGATGGCAGCAGTGGTGCAAGACAAACATTAAATTGAATTAATGTTTCAATTAATGGCATATAATAAAAATAGTAATAAGTGCTGTGAAAATGAAACAGACTGTTTCACTAGAGAGTGCACCGATGTGGGTCTTCTGAGAAGCAGATGTCAGGGCAGAATGACATATGCAAGAGGTTTCTTGGGGGGAGTAGCTGTGAATGCTGAGAGAAAAAGGAAGCATAGTCTTTAAATGGGATGCAGCTCTCACTCCTGGAGGAGGAGAGAAGGAAAGAAGGAATTTGAGGTAGGAAAACCTCAGCCTATGGTGCAGCTCCAAGAAAGTCTTGGCCTGGTGGCAAGACCTCTGCCCCCCACCCCCATCCCAAGTAAATACTGCTCATTCTCGGAGTCCTGCTTTTGGCAGAAATGGCAGAGTGACCTGGGTCTAGTGCTCCTACATTGCTAAGTCCTGGCCTTGGGGCAGCCTCATAAGAATGAGTCTAAGTCCTGGATGTGAACACTGCCCTGGAACTACAGATGGAGGCAGCTGGAGGCTACCTTTAAAGGTCATCTGAATGATGCACCCCCATGCCCACAACAAGCAGATATTCTAAGGGAAGAATTAGGTACTTTCAACTGAGTGTTCCAGGAGGTTACCTTAATGGGATGACTTTTGTGCTAAAAACTAGATAAGAAGAAGGAACCAGAGTTGGGGGAAGAGGATTTCAGTCTCACTCTTCAGCAAGTGCAAGTGCAAAGTCCCTGTGGTAGAAGGAAAAGGGTTAAACAAAGAACTACGGTGAAAGAAAATTAAGTACCTGGGACTAGGGATGTGTGACTGCAGGCCCAGCTATGGAGCAGAAAGAAAAATCTTTCTGAGCCAGGAACTCAGAGGTTAGTCTGACTGAAGTGTCTTAGTGGAGATGAGACGGGCAGATGAGAGAGGAGAGGGCTACGAGGTAGGAGGTAGGCAGGGGCAAGGCCCTGCAGAGCGTGCAGACCATTCTAAGGTGATAGGTGTTCATTCTAAGTTTAACCAAAATTGAACTCTACAACCTCCATTTCTCCTTCAGAACTGTCGGTATCAGAATCATTGTGATGATGAAGCAACTACCACATAACGTAGTTTCTGGCATATGATGTGCTCTTCATGATGGAACATTTATCTTTCTGCTCCATAGCTGGGCCTGGTGTCCCATATCTCTAGTCCCAGGTAGTTGGAAGGTTGAGGCAGGAGGATCTCCTGTTCTTAAGTTTAAAGCTTCGTGGGCAACATGCTGTCTGAAAAGAAAAAAGAATCAAATCCAAGAGAGAGAAAATTAGAAAGATGTTAAGGAAATGGGGACAAGTGAGGGCTCTGAGGGTTCAGATGAGAGGGATAGGTCAGATCCTAAGAGGAGAGATTACTTTATAGTCCGTTTCATGATATGCTATCCATTTGTGTTGTGATGGACAACAATAAAATTTTGTACGTTTTTAATAATTTCTGTCTGCCTTGTGTTTTCCTGGTTCTTAAACTTTCTACTTTTCCTTTTGAGAATAAGCCTAAAATGAGGTCACATCTCCCTTGCCCCAGTGTTTGATTGGCTTGACCAAAATTTCAAAATTACTATTCTAATAAAGGATCAAGCAAACCTGGGGCCAAGCTGGAAGCATAGGCTAGCTTCTCAAGGGAAGAGCTACCTGGCTTTATTAAAGCTTGTGTGTTTATTTACTACATTGGATTAAAAAATAGCTCTCTTGACACCTCCCCCTCTGTTTATGCTTCCTGCTGGCTCAGTTGTTTTCCTCTCACTGTAGCTCTTTGTTTAAGCTCTGAAGCTGACATGTGTGTCTCTTGTTCAGCTCAGCAGGAACTGCGACAGAAGGGTTGATAGAGGGCTGGGAGTAGGAGCCGGGCCAAAGGGAGTCAGGGAAGCTCCAAGAGCATTTCTGTCCTATTTATTGTCAGTGGCAATATCATTATGACGGCATTAAGGAGTTTAGCAAACATTTATTGAAGATCAATATCTTATTAGGCCATGTATGGATTTCCATGTATGGAACAGGGAGGAAGTACGTGTATGTTTAAATTTCAGGAAATGATCCCTTTGTAAGAGTTCAGGGTCATTGAATGGGGGGAAATCACTTGTGTGAGGCTTTACGATGCAAAATTATTCAGATCTTCTACATATGAAACATCATTAGCATGCAAAATAGAGAGTCAGTCAGCCAAGTGCTGAAAATCAGATCCTCAATCTCCTATAAGAAAAGTGACTCGGGCCCTAATGCATGTAGTGGAAGAAAACCTGTGTTAGCCTCTCTTGAACCTGCCATATCTCTGCCTCCTTTATACCCAGCTCCCTAACGCCCAACACCTGAACCTGTTGTATCCCTGTCTCCTTTATACCCAGCTCCCTAACACCTGAACCTGAACCTGATGTAGCCCTGCCTTCTTTATACCCAGCTCCCTAAAACCCAACACCTGAACCTGCCCTATCCCTGTCTCCTTTATACCCAGCTCCCTAACACCCAACACCTGAACCTGATGTATCCTTGCCTCCTTTATACCCAGCTCCCTAACACCCAACACCTGAACCACCATATCCCTGCCTCCTTTGTACCAGCTCCCTAACACCCAACACCCAGGAAGATGCATTGATAATTCAGTGGGCCAAAGCCTTGGACATGTAACGGGTTCCAGAATATTGACTTCCCGACTCTGTGTTCTGCTTGTACGACTCCATGGCATAGGCAGATTCAAGCCGGACTCTGAGGAGCTTCTGTCTGTCTTCCATTTGGTGTATGTACCTGGGCGACTAAACGGGTTCAGGGCCTGCCTGGGTTACACTTTTTCACAAGCAAGCCTGAGTCCCTTGGGCCACAATTTTTTCTTTCTTTTTCTCCTCCTCCTCCTCCTTCTCCTTCTTCCTCTTTTTTTGTTTTTTAAGACAGAGTCTCTCTCTCTCTCTTGCCTGGGTAGAGTGCTGTGGCATCTTAACTCACAGCAACTCAAACACTTGGGCCCAAGTGATCCTCTTGCCTCAGCCTCCCAAGTAGCTGGGTGCCTGCTACAATGCCAGCTATTTTTGTTGTTGTTGCATTTGTCATTGTTGTTTAGCAGGCCCTGGCGGTGTTTGAACCTACCTGCCTTGGTGTATGTGGCCAGCACCCTAACCACTGAGTATGGACACCGAGCCAGATTGGGTAACTTCTAAATAGAAATTTGTTGCTTGAAGTTCTAGAGGCTGGAAAGTGTAAGATCAAGATACCAACCAATTGGTGTCAGATGAGGGCCTCGTCCTCATGCCTGGCACCCTCCATGTGTCCTTACATGGCAGAAGGGTCAAACAACCTCTGGGAAGAGAAAGAAACTAATTCTATTCATGAGGGCTCAACATCTTCATATCACTGAATTGGGAATTCAGTTTCAACATATGAATTTCCGGGAGATACAAACATTCGGACCATAATATACTTTCAGGGAATTCCTGAATGATGAATAGGATTTAGATTGGCAGGTACTTTCTTCATTCTAGAAAGGAAAATTAAAATTAATTATCCTGGACTCTATGGTAACTGTTTAACTTTTTTTTTTTTTTCGGGTCCTGTTCTTTCAGGTTATACATATGTGTATGTGTATATATATATACATATATATTTTATTAAATCATAGTTGTGTACATTAACGCAGTCATGGGGTATAGTGTGCTGGGTTTATATACAATTTGAAATATTTCCACCAAACTGGTTAACATAGCTTTCATGGCATTTTCTTAGTTATTGTGTTAAGACATTTATATCCTATATTTAGAAAGATTCACATGTACCCTTGTAAGATGGACCATAGGTGTGGTCCCACCAATCACCATCCTTCCACCCATCCTCCACCCTCCCTTCCCCTGCCTCTCCCCTTCCCCATATTCTTGGGCTATAATTGGCTTATAGCTTTCATATGAAGGCTATAAATTAGCTCCACAGTAGGGCTGAGTACATTGGATACTTTTTTTT
>CAUYQV010010462.1:0-20588 GCA_963574575.1 Galagoides demidoff | reverse complement strand
TATTTTTTTATTTTTGTTTTATTATTTTCACCCCCAAAAAAAAATATATTTTTTTTTTTTTTATTTAAAAAAAAAAAAAAACAAAAAAATAATTAAAAATATTTTTTTTTTTTTATTTTTTTTTTTTTTTTTTTTTTTTTTTTTTTTTTTTTCATTTTGCTTTGGGGGGGGGGGGGGGGGGGGGGGGCCGCCCCCCATCAAAGCATAAATTAGAGACCTGGATCTTACCCTTGTAGAGGTTGCTCTCTCGAACTTTCCCTTAAATGTAGAAAAAAAAGAATACCACAGGATGTTCACTCACCCTGATCCTCTTTCCTTACAAAGAACGGGAAAGAGAAATTCAAAGGCCACACTTAGAAGGGAATAGAATTAGCAAAATCCTTGCTAAATGTTAGTTATTAGAGCTGGACAAATTTCTACTATTAGATAATGTAATTAATTATTCCCCACACTATATTTAATTATCAGGTGTACAGATAAACTGACATTTTTATTCCTCTTCTAAATATTGAAAATTAATTGAAGAAAACTGTGTTCTAAAATGTGGGTAATTAAACAAATATGCTATGAAACAAGGCCATGTGCAATTTTATTTTATGTGTAAATTATATGTAGACCCAAAGGGGATGCAGTCTTATTATACAGTTGGCTCTTCCATTAGCATTTCAATAGAGACACTTTTCCTCCTGGTTTTGAGGAACACAGTGGAAACAGGTATACCTGGCAGAGGTGCATGGAGAAAACAAAACAACAACAACAAAAGGCTTTTAACAGTTTGCTTCCTGGAAAGAAACAAATCAATACATTCTTCCATGTTGATTGCCTGTGCATAGCTTCCTACTAGCTAGGGAAAGTTAACCCCAGTTTGGATTGAAAACTAAACTCTCCTGAGCATCGCATGGTCTTGTTAAGTGAGTCATTTTACATCAGGGAGAGGATGTTGAGAACACTTGGTCTGCTACACCTGTTCATTAGATTATGAAACTCTGATCTAAAGAACAATTATTGTGCTTTGGTCACCAACGGCCCACTTTTTGTGTCCTTTTAAAATCTTTTTTCCCATCATTTGTCTGGCTGAATTTAGGTGAAATTATAGGGAATGTAAGTTAGAGGTGATTAATAATAGTGCAACCACCTTGACGGAGCACCTGTACTGTGCCAAGAAATGAGCTAGACTCAAAAGTGAAATACAGAGAGGTTCTTACTGTCCCAAAGCAGCCCCAACCCTAGGCAGCACTGCATTTCATCTGAAGCCCCACAGCAGCTCTAAAGTGGGAATATCTCTCCATCAAAAATGCTTCCTTTTGCATCTGTAAAGTTTTCTCGGCCTCTATTCATCTGCTTTGACTGCAGATGTTATTAAGGGATATCACACTTAAAAGTCCTCCTGCCTTAATAGGGATTTAGTTGGAAAAGGAAACCAGAATGTCTTAGCTACCTACTATGGCCAGGAACTTTTTAATATTATGCATTATAAAGTTCGTGAAAAGGCCAGCGTTAGGATTAAAGACCCATGCTCCCTCATTGGGTCAGCAGTATTTGTTTTGTGCTTTTCTATAGGAAGCCACCTTGCTTTGCGACATGTCTGTGTTTGACAAAGAAGTATGGCATTTATATGCAAAGGAAGAAAATCTCCAAATTTTTAGCACTTATGACTGCCACATAAAATATTCTAGATACACCTAGACATTCATTTTAATTCAAGTTATGCTATTTTATATTCACCATTAATAAAATCATTTAAAGGAAGCTCTTAATTGCTCTTTGGTTCATGCTGTCAGGACTCAGGATGGATCAAAATGACAGGGTCGAGAGGCTCTAGGTGAACTTGGGGGCTGTTTGCCAGGTGGAACAGGCTATGTGCTATAAATTGAAGCTGCAAGTTGAGATTTGCCCTGAAGACAAGGAGGGGAGTGAAAGTGGTGTTAAGGTTTGCCAGGAGGCTTGTAATCAGAGGAGATGCAAGCCTCACATGCCCAAGGGGCATTCCAAGCCAGGGCCCATGAGGATGTGAGGCTTGGATGGGGCAAGAGCTTTGGGGTCGGGGGTGCTGAGGGTGCAGCAATTCCTAGTTTCAAAGATGACAGGGTGTGACTTGAGCACAGATGCGGTGGCGTTAAAGGTGATCAGACCATTAATTTCAGCCACTGCTGGAGGTGGTCCAGAGCTACAAAGAAAGCATCTAGGCTTAAAATTAGGAGACCTGAATTGTCTACAGTGGGTCCCTCGACTCAGCTGGACTACAGTGTCCCTAAAGAGATGTAAACAGCAGAAAAAAAATGTAGTTCAGAAGGGAATAGCAAGACAAGGCAATTGCAAAGGAATTGGGTTTCAAACATTTCAGGACAGCTCTAAGCATTCTCATAAAAGATCAGGCTTCTACTGCATTTCCTACTGAGTTATTCAGACAGGAGATCTGCTTTGAAATTTCTCTACAAATTCTTGGAACCCTAACGCACAGCTTGAACCCCAAAGCAGCAGATGTTTTGAAATAGTGTAAATCCACAAAGAATGACTTTCAAGAATCCAATAAAATGTTGGTTGGAGAGGTTAAGAATAACACAACTAAAAAAGCAAACAACATACATTATTCAGATATAGCCATCATTTATACACTCATGTGCGGAAAAGGATCCATTTTTACGACGACGTTATATCAAGCCCTTTCCCTAATTTTCCCACAATTTAACATTCAATTTATTTTACTACCCACATCACAGATAATTCATGGATAGAGTCTTGAAAATTTGATATGATTCATTTCCTTTCCAAGTAACATAAGGCCTTCTGCCTAATTTTCCCATATTTTTACATTCAATTTATTTTACTATCCACATCACGGATAGTGGTAGATAGAACCTTGAAAACTCAATTGGATTTGAAAGGCAGTGCACACAACATTAGAAATGAATAGTAATATAGTTACACATTCATTCAACAAACATTTATGAACCACTTCCCTTGTTCTCCACAACATGTAGGGATTAGGAATGAATTGACACCGGCTGATTCAAAAAGCCTCTACTTCAGTAGGGATAATGGAACGTATCTAAAATGTGAATGTGGAGGTAAAACCATACGTCTTACTTGAAGCCTATGAGACACTGGGCACTTTAAACACTTAATCTTAACAAGATATTGAGAGGCCATATATTACGCCCATTTTCCTGATGAGAACTCTGTTTACTTCAGCTTATTGAGTAGCCAAGGTCACATTAAGCAAAGAAATAATGATTTAAACTAGATCACTGTAATTCCACATCGACAGACTTTAATTATACCACACTACTTTCTTCTTTTTTTTGACAATTAAAATTGTTTATATTGACAGTATACACCATGTTTTGATTCATGTATGCATCTGGAATGATTAAATCAAGCTAATTAACGCATCCATCGTCTCACATACTTATCATTTGTGTGTGTGTGTGTGTGGTGAGAACATTGAAGATCTACTCTTTTAACAGTTTTCAAGTATACAGGACTTTATTAACTATAGTCACTGTGTCATTCCATAGGTCGCCAGAACTTACTCATCCCATCTAAATGAACCTTATATTCTTTAAGCAATATCTCCCCTTAATCATATCACACTATTTTCTAATGAACTAGGGAAAAGATAGAAATCAATCAGTGAAGTGGGGGTTAGGGGAGAATGCTTCTAGTTGGGCCAGCCCTGAAGGCAGCCTGGAGGAGGTGGTATTGCTATCTGAGCTGGGCCCTGAAAGGTGGTGTCTGGGGGTTCTTATGTGAGTGCACCTGCCAGTGCAAGTGTGAGCTATTTATATATGCACGTAGGACTAATTCATTACCAATGTGGGGCCAACATGTGTCTCCTTTCATTCCTGGCCTTTAGACTTTTTTCTCATACTCCACTGTACCTTGCTGGAGCTTTCTCTGATATTCAAGATTCCCTTCCTCTTCTCTGAGAGACAGAAAATAATTTAGGAAAAGTAGCTACACAGATAAGCAAGATTGGAAGGAAAGCAAAAGACTTCATCAGGTGAAAATATTTCCATGCTCCTCATTTGGATGGTGAACCTTGACAATAGTTCGATGGGCAACCTACACTGAGAAGTCATTTGGGTCCCCGTGGCCCATATGGTACCACAGAAATCAAGACCATGGTGGTAGAAACTGTCGCATGTTAGAGCTAGGAGAGGTTTTGAACACTTCTTTCTAACTTGAATAGATTCCTGGCTTTGCCCCAGGTCCCACCTGAGGCAAAGCCTTATCTATGCTACCTGCCAAGCCTGTAGGCTATTGGATTTCTAGGTATCTTCCCCCACATTGCTAGTGCCCTGGCCTGAATGAATGAATGAACAAATGATGAATGAATAAGCCATCTCTATTAACTCCTTACATGGATTTCTGTGGATGACTCACATGGCTCTGATTTGCCTGGGAAGTAAGACTTTAATATCCTGAATGTTTTACAGACTGTTATTATTAAAATGTCATCTAGATTTTTTTTAAAGTGTACTCCTGCCATTTTCTTACCTTGCTATTTCAGTTTTGTCCTTATCTCATTCCGAGGAAGCATGTGGTGAATGTGAAAAACAATAATCCTGGCACTTCAATGACAAATTGACTCCATAATGATTAATACCCTGAGCATCTTTATATCACTCTGTCCCCCACCTTCAGTTCCTGAGGGATGGGAGTTCAGAGAAATGGTCCCTGAAATCAGTAAGAGAATCCCTTACATTTTCTGTTGCAGGAAAGTAGTTTGTACAAGTATATTTCAACACAGAAAGGGAAGGAGAAGATGGCACAAGGTCCATGGACTTTAGCAGTAACTGAATGTACATGTTTGTCTGTGATTCCTCAGAGCCTGGCTTTCCTCTACAAAGGATACAAATGCATTACTTACTTTTCCAACTAAATGAAACTACTCTAGGAAAAATATGTGTTGAATGAGATGTTGAAAGAAGTCCATGTTTTACTTCTGGGCCAAGTGTGGTGGTTCATACCTGTAACCCCAGCAGTCTAGGAGGCCAAAGTAAGAGGGTCATTTGAGACCAAGAGTTTGAGACCAGCCCAACTGAGAGCAAGACCCTATCTCTACAAAAAAATAGAAAAATTCATCAGGCTTGGTGGTACGTGGCTGTCTTCTCAGCTTCTCCAGAGGCCGAGACAAGAGGATTACTTGAGGTTGCAGTGAGCTGTGATGATGCCACTATACTCTTGGCCTGGGAGACAGAGCAAGACGGTGTCTCAAAAAAAAAAAAAAATCCATGCTTTATTTCTGAATGTTTATACCCAAAAACAAAAGAAAGAAGAGGGAGAAATGATAAGTATAAGAGTAAACAACATAATGGAGACTGTTATACCAGCAAATCAAAAATGTATACCCACAGTCAAGTTGGGTACACGCAAGATATTGAACACAAGGCAGTCTCTGCAGACCCAATCCTGAATCCGAATTCATAGCAGCATGGAGTTAACAGAACTGCTGCTTTGGTTTTTTCCTTCCCTCCCTTCTTTTTTTTTTTCCTTCTTCCCTTCCTTCCCTGTTTCTTCCTTTTTTCCTTCCTTCTTCCCCCCTCCTTTTTTTTTTCTTTCTGGAAGATGAACACTCTTTGGTCTTGAAATTTATGGCTGCTTTTTCTCCAGTCCAGCAAAAATTGAGGATTGCCTGGGGCTCTCTGGGACAGGAAGATGTAATGTTGACTTTAATGAACAGATGGTATCCGGAGGAAAAAAAATCTATCAGAGTTTTAAGCGTCAGAGTTTGATAAAGAATTTGCCTGTGGGGTGTCTCTGAACCTGGATGGGAGAATGTGTCTTGACCTCATGGGAAGTGGGGGTGGTTCTTCAGCCCTCCAAAAGAGATCTGGCCTGGAGAGTGAGCTCAAATCTGAGGATATATACATATTTGTCATGGGCAAAATATTTGAATGAACTAGTTATATTTTCAGAAAGGAGGTATAATGCAGTACTTAACAGTAGAAACAGGACCATCCTAGCTGAATATAAATGTTCATGATGCTTTTGGCATTTATTTAATGGAAATAAGGAATTGAGGTCTCTTTGCCAATGCAAATTACACACATATATATTCATATATATATATAAACACCCCCATATATATTTTTCATCATTATCATCATCATCAGTCACTTCCTAGCTGTTTGAATATAGAGGAGAGTTATATAACCTCTCTCAGCCTTAGTTTCCTTCGTGAGTATTACCGGGACAGAGAGACTACACCTGCCTCCTGAGGGCTCTCAATCCACTACTGGCTTGCTCACCAGGCTCTCCACAGCTGTCTGAGCATCTTGACTGTGGACCTAACCTCTAGTTTCCAAAATTCAAGCAGCATACTGAGGATGAAGTAAGCACTCAGTGTGTGCTTGTCGAGTACCACTCTGCCTTGGAATTCCATCCATAGACTTCCAGAAAAGCTCCATTTACTGACATATGATCTCCCTAGACTTTATGCTGAGGCTGAAGGTCTCCATTCCTTATTCATACATCCCCAAGTCTCTTAGGAGATCCCTAAAAAGCAGTCATTCCACAGATAAAATGTTTCTAAATACACCATCTTTTATAGAATTTTTAAAAGACATGCAATGAATAAGAGATTTTCTCCTCAACTGTGCTTTCTGCCTTAGTACATTCTTTTTTCTATAACAAAAATATCATAGAGTGAGTGACTTATAAACAACAAACCTTTATTTCTCATAGGTCTAGAGGCTGGAAGTCTAAAAGCAAAGCAGCAACAGACCCAGAGTCTTAGATCCACACCAGATCCACTTCATCTGAGATGATAATTTCTTGCTGTGTCCTCACGTGAAAAAAGGAGCAAACAAACAGGCTCCTCCAAAATATTTTTCTACGGACACTAATTCTATCACAAGGGCTCCACCCTCATGACTTCATCACTTTGAAAGGCCCCACCTCCTAGTAGCTTCTCTTTGGGGGTTAGGATTTCAATATATGAGTTTGGAGGGACACGAGCATTTAGACCAAGTGCTGTCCTACCCCCATCGTGCACAGAGAGCATGTTCTTGGATCTCGTGGCTTTGAGAAAATCAATCAGTCTCAGCACAGTCTGCTCATCAATCCCATGGCAGGACAAAGAAAGCCTCCATAGAGTAAAAATTACCCTGAAGCTCTTTCTATGGAATTCTTGGGTATTGGCTGATTCTTTGGCTGCTTCTTTCTTACACTCTTTATTGATTCAGTGGTCAGCCTTTTGGGGGGATATACACTATGTTTGATAGACATTCCCTGTAGAGCTTTCTCCTTTGAAGCCTCAACAATTTTATATCATCATTTTTGATAACAAATACAGCTTTCAAGAATGAGCTGTGTCCTGCCATTTTTTGAAAATGAGGCTTCTCAATGTGATCTCAGCTTCATCCATGATTCAGGGATAACCTTATGAACAAGGTAAAATCTCTTGTGAGAAAGAATGTGTCAAGGATCTCTTTTAATCCTAATTACTGAATAGTATGAGCTACATCTTTCAAAAATCTTATTTTCACAGTTTTCTGCTTTCTCTACTCCTGATTAGGCCTCATGACCCCCAATGTTTTGCCTGCTTGCCTACCTTTAATATGCTTTCTATTTTTAAATTGTATTTTTTATTTTCATGGACTTGGGAGTTAGACAACTGTGCAAAGAAGAGGTATTTGTAGACCAAAGTGTCAGTGTACTAGAGTTGAATACTTATTTGGACACCTACTAGTTATGAGATTGGGCAAATAACTGTAACTCTCTGACATTCATTGTCTTTATTTTAAAGTGGGAAGTTTATCAATTCCACCTGTTAGCATGACTGAAAAGATGAGCCAGGCTATCTGCAAAGCCCTAGACCAGAGGTAAAATATCACACAAAATGTTGGAGTTACACAGAACCTTTTCTCCCTTGAATATATTGTAGGGCCTCTATTGGAACCTGGCTCACCTGCTTTCTGTACCTTAGATAATAATAATCCTTGCAGGTGTGCGTTTCCACAGCTATGTGCATTATGTTCATCACCTTTCTTTACCTCTCATGGCCATGAAGTGAGGTTGGTATTGCAATGCTCGTTTGGCAGATTATAGCACCAGAGCTCAGGAGGTTAAATGACTTGTTGAGGTCACATAGCTAGTTAGCGACTCAATCCCATGTTTCTGACACCCAAACCATGAATCAATTCACTACACTGGACTTCCTCTCCTGAAATAAGACAGATTTGCAGAGCACAGAGTAATGGATCATCAAGGTGTAACTCTGCTCATCCCAGAAGGCAGCTAGCTCCTTGGGACATTGACTATCTCTGGCAGATTGTCACATCTGAGGTGATCAAAGATTTAGGCATCTAGAGAGGACAGGTTTGCTCTCTCCTTTACACGTGAGCTGAGTGCTCAGGGACCGGGAACTGCTTCATGTTTCAGGGATCCAGCTTGCTGTCTTCCTGCGGAGTGCCAGTGATAATGCATTTGAGAGAGGCCAGACTGATCAGGTAAGAATTTATGTAAGCTGAAACCATTAGGTGGCTTAATTAAATCAGGGCATTTAACTCATTAGCCTTCTGCTCCTGGGACTAATAAATTTGAACTCAGTGGTGCTAATCACAAAAGAAGTCAAGTCCAGTGTGTTCTCTCTCAGTGGAGAGAGAGATACAAACTCAGAGAAGGGTGACAGGCAATGGGGTATGTGGAGGATTCTGAGTCCTAACTGGGGGTCAAGGTAACGTGGGAGAGAATGAGGAGTTTTGTAGCTAAAAAGAACCCCAAATATCACTTGGTCATCCCCCCAGGAAAGTACACATGGGTTGGGATGACCACATCTAAGCCATTGCTGAAACCTGCATTTGACCAGTGACATCTTGTCATAACTTGGTAAAGTACTTGGTATCTCCCAGCTGTGATGGCTGGGAGCGAAATTTCATTTGACTCAGCTTTATCTTCTGTTTACAAGTGAAGTATGTGTATTGTCTTCTAGTTCAAGCTCACTCATCTTCCTCGCTGGGTATTTGAGATGAATTCCATCTCATTCTCTTACTCATATCACTAAAATAGTTTCAAACTCATATCTCTTCCTCTCACCTCACTATTTCTTCCCCAGATATATTCTTTTGTAATAGACATTGTGATGCCATCTCTCAGCCTGAAATCCTTCAGAAGCACCCCATTATCTTCAAGATCAAGTTCAAATTCATGAACGTGCCCAATGAAGCCTTCCTTTAAACTTCATCTCCCACCCCAGCCATTTCTACTCCTTCTCTCCCAGGGAGGACACAGCACTCATCAGCAATGTGGAATATCTGCATTTTCCCCAACCTTCCACACTCTTCTATAAGCCTATGCCTTAGCATATTCTGTTACACTTAGGATACTCTTTAGAATTTCACGTATAATTTCTTTTCTCTTGGGAATGCATTATCTTCACATCTTTTAATTGATGGCTGGGCTATCTTCTCTATTGAACTCTCTGTGACATCAGGGTTGGAGATCCATGCCTTACTTGGCTCCACGCTGCGTGCATCTGAAAGAACGTTCCTCCCTCCTGGACACTCACTTCTTTAATGTCTGTTTTCCTCTCTAGACTCTCAACTCCTTGAGGTCAGAGACCCTTTATTCACAATTACAATAATCTTCTTAGTGAGTCACGTTGGAGCTACCCTGAATGGTGTCTGGCAGCTTTCTAAGGTGGAGTGATGTTGGCTGGAATTCTGTCTTTCCAAATGGGACCCAAGCTGATGGCCAGAGCAGACGTGGTGTCTGCAGGGGCCGTTGGAGAGAAGAGAATGGCAAAGAGAAGTAAGCATGAGGAGAGGAAATCTGGGGTGAGGACAGGAGGTTCAAAGGAAGGGTTTATGGCTTTTTGCCACACAGTGTCTAATGAAGAACATTTCTATGAGTTTCCATGACATTTTCAGTAAAATAGACATTTCTTGTTTACTGTATGATAAACTGGCTCTTCTTCACAGGATGTGATAAGCATTTTCCTATGACTTCAAGTCCACCTTGGGATACCCACTGCATTTGCATGACACTCACTACCATAGCCACAACATGTGCTGACATCTTCTAGGCACCTCCTCGCACTGTTTCATTTGATACCATAGCCCAGGGAAGAGGTGTTGTTATTAATGTACATATCTCTATGGTGAGGGAACTGAGAGGAAGACAGAATGAAAGACATTCCCAAAGTCACACGCTAAGAGGGATTAAAGGGGGTCAGTGTGAGAAGAGAGCCCAGGCTGTCAGGACCCTGGTTCATGGACTTTGCTTGATGTCAGACATCCCAGGGTTGGGCGGAGAGAAGCAGGCCCTGCTGTGTGCCTGGGGCTCTTCACAACACGTGACAGGTGTGCTCTCTCCACTTCTTGGTGTAAGACAGTGACTTAACAAAGTTCCTCTTGAGATTTCTGGCATTGCACTAACAACCTGCCTGGTGTTTTTACATCCCCCCCTGCCCCTGTCCCATTTCTTCTTTTTGGAAAATGTGAAGAAAATGACAGAGGGCTTCCTCTGTGAATACCCAAGAGCCCAAATCAACTTAAGTAAAAGCAAGGTATGGAGAGATAAAGTCGTGCTTGAAATGTTTTTGTTCCAATCTACATAGGACGAAAAGCAGCCGGAGACACTTACAATCGAGAAGGTGCAGAAGGTAGAAGGCAGCACAACACAGAGGTCATCTACTTAGTGATGAAGTCATTTGTGTCAATTTGACAAATAAAACCTATTTTGCACAGACACAATTAGGAGTTCCAGTACCTTTTTAGAAAACAAGTGAGGGGCCCTTACCTATCTGCACCAAGCCAACAGTTGACTCACAGACCTGACTCACATCTTATCTCTGGTTATGAATGTGACCTTCAGTATCACAGCTGACATTTCTGAGCCTCTGTGGGTTAAGACTCTTAGCTCTGACTCTGAAATAGCTGTCAGGGTTGCTGGAGATGATGCATGTGTACTTCTAAGAGGCCATCATTGTCTGGTCCTGCCTGTCGCTTTGCAGGTGCTGCTTCAGGTCATTCCCCAAGAGAGGAAGGGACTCATCTGAGATCACACAGCACTTCTCATGGAGGCCCCAGGGCCACCAGAACAGAAGTCTTACCCCTTAACCTGTGACCCTCCTTGAGGCCTATGTCTTGTCCTAGATAGCCCTTTCTCACCTTTCCTCAAAGCCAGTTGCACACTGGACAAAACGATGATATACAAACAGTGCTCCAAAGTCCTACATTCTCCAGGACAGTGGTCATGTGCCACACCTGGCCATGGAGCCCTGAAATAAGCTAGTCTGAATTGAGCTGTGGGGTAGGTGTAAAACACACACTGAAGTTCCCACACTTGGCACACAAAAAGAAAGTAAAATATCTCATTAATACTTTTGTAAGGTTTAATGATTAAAATAATATTTTGGATAAATTGGGTTAAGTCAAATACATCATTAAAGTTAATTTCACCTGTTTCATTTTACATTCTTCTAAAATGTGACTAATGGGTCAGTTACAGGCAAGCCTCTCTCTATATTTCTATTGGGCAGCATTGCAGTGGTCCATCATTTCTTTTCTCTCCCTTGTCTCTATTGTCAGGAAAATTACTCCATCTTTTCCTTCTTTTGCTACAGAGCCAATCCTCACCAGCTCCTTCTGACTCCCTGTAGCACAGCTTCCTGTAGTACAAATAGCAGCAATAACTGTTCTCATGATGGTGATGAGGTCTTCAGTGAAACTCCACATCCTCCTTGGGTCTCTCCCTGACAAAACACGCTCATGGAGTGTCTTGCTTTAGCCCATCTGCACCTGCTGGACTGGGCTGACTCAGTGCCCAGATGGGGGTGTCTCTCCAGTGGGTCACCATCCGTGGGTCCAATATGCTGGAATGAGCAATCACATTTCATCCAGTCCTCACTACCTGCCACTCTTCTGAGAAAAGAAGTGCCCAGCCTCTCTCTCTCACTTTTGACCTGAGAGGGTGTAAACACTGTTGGTTCAAGGAGCGGTTTCTTCTTCCTGTTCTGTTCCCTCCAACTGCCTCCACGCTGTTTTCTTCTTTGTGACTCACCAAGCCCTTACAACTGACTGGGGGCTTGGTTAACTCAGGCACTTGCTCATTTGGAGAGCATTCACTCTGTGTCTCCTGAACACTAGCTACCAAGCCAATGGCTGGGGGTAGAAAGATGAAATTAACCATGATCCTTGGCCCCAAGGAATCACAGGCTCATTGGGAAAACAGACTCATCGACACAATATTATAATAGATGGAGGCATTGGCTGGGCTTACAAAGGAAGACCACTTAACACATTCAAGGATGAAAGGGAAAGCACTCTAAGAATGTCTTGCGTGGGAAGGATGGCTGCAGCTTATCTAGGGGTTGTGTTATCATTAGTATCATTATCATTATTATCATTATCACAGTCATCATCATCATTTTAAAAGTAACTACAAAGTGATGGACTGGAGTAATAACAGGCAAAATTTAGGGCATCAAAGACACAAGCAATGGAGAATGTGGAGCCAGCTCAGAAAGGTTTCATCAAGCAGGTTTGGGGATTCACCTCGAACCCAGCGAGGAGCCATGGGTGGAGTTCATAAAGATGCATGAATCTCTCAGGGTAGCACTGTGAACTCATCACTTTGGTAGCCACAGGGTAAGGAAGGGCACTGTTCTTACCCTATGTATGGGGAGCAGACCGGCCATGTGTCCCAAGAGTCAAACCAGTTTGCCTTCGAAGGCACATCCCCAAGGGATTTGCAACTTTATCTGGCTGTCATCTGAAGAAGGCACCTCCTGGGGGTCCAGGGTTTGTCTGTGATATGATTTCCCACAGTCCCACCAAGTGCAAAGGATTATGTGGATGTTTTCTGTCATTGATGATGAGGGCAAAGGTGCTGGCTCCAGCAGGCGCCTTGGGCAACACAGCAGACTGGGGATCTGTCCTTTCTGGCCCCAGAGAGACTGGTTTGGTTCAGGGACCCCTGGGGCTCTGTCTGAAAAGTGGCTTTTCTCATTTCTCTTTGATCATGTAGTTCATGGCATATTTGGAAGGACAAGGAGTGATTTGTCTTCCACATGTGTTTTCATTTATTCCTTAAAGGCAGAGCTAAAGCAATAAGCAAGAATACAATGAAGTGCAGTGGGCAGATAAGCTTCAAACGGTCTCAAAGGGTATATCTAAGATAAGCTCATTTGTTTATAATCCATGTTTTTAAAGCAGTTTATGAAAAATAGAGCAAGACAAAATTACATCGGAGTGAATAAGGATAGAAGCAAAATAAAATGATGCCAGGCATAAGATCAATTCTGGAGAAGGTTTCTATAAATTCCTGCATAATTCACCAAGGGAAGCCATCAGTTAGGCTGGAGCTTCCTGGTAGCCATTGAAAAAAGGGACAATGTTTTATAGGTAGGGGGCAGGAGAACACTTACTTCTGATACTTAGAAGTAAGTGAAATCACATAGGTGGTTTTTCATAAAGAGTGCATTTTCTAATTAAGTAGGTAATACTTTTAGTAATATCCTGATCACCATAAGATAATGGGCTTTAGGGGATTTTTTAAATGATATACATTTACTTCATTTCAATAAAAATGAAGTGCCTCTGATGTACAAGTGTGGTAAACTGTAAAGATGTGTTTAAACACGAGTGGCCCTTCCCTCTGGGTGCACACAAAACCTTGCCTGTAGCCATGGGGTATGAAGTGCTATATCCATGAGAAAAAGCACTCCCATACCCATATATTGATGTCAACTTTGACCACATGTTGAGATTTGGCCAAAAAATAAAAGAAAGGGTGACATGTGTCACTTTTTAGCAGAGGCTCTGAGAAATAGTACACTATTCCACAATGAACTCTTTCCCTCGGCCTCAAGAAGACCAGGTTCTAGAGAGAGATTCCACATCCCTTCAGGCTCCATCCAGGACAATGGAGGCATGAGAAGGAGAGCTGCTAGTGATCCAGTCAACATCAACGTAAGCAAAAAGTAAACCCTTGTTGTAGTCAGCTCCTAAAGTTTGAGGTCATTTGTTACTTCAGCATGACCTAGCGGAAGGTTCTAGTCGTAGTACTTTGTCATGACTGATACAGTTCTATCAGTGCCTTGGGGAGACACAGAAATATAAAAGATGTAATCCCTACCCTTTGGGAGTCTGCAATTTAATGGGGTAAGCTGTAAGTATATGTTTAAAAATAGGTTAAAGTCGGTAAGTGCCACTTTAGAGTCTCAAAAAGTATCATGGGAATCCAGTCCAGATGCAAGGAAAATATACCTAAAGAAAAATCACTTCCTCACACAGCGTATACTGAGCAAATGAGCAAGGCTGGCATCCAGGCTGTAAACTTCAGGGAGTAGGCACATCAGGCTATCATGTAGGGAGGCTGGATTTAGCAGCATGTATTCCAGATGTAGAAATAGAATTGCCTCAAATGGAGCACAGATTGAAGGAACAATGGGGCTGAGAAATAAGTTTGGAAATCCAAGAGGAGCTCAGAGAGAAGAGAACTAATTTTAGTGTGATTTAGACTTCAGGCAATGATGTCTACTGACTGCCCGCTTTGTGCTTGGCATTGTCCTTAGTATTTCACAAGTCTCACGTAACTGAATGCATATTAGCATTGGGAGGTAGAGGTGCTAATAGCCATTTTACATGGAGATGAGAAAACCAAGGCTTAGTCCCAAAGGAAGACGAGTCTGTAAATGGCAGGACTAAAATCTGAACTTCAATTTTCTGGGCTCCAAAGCCCATCTTTCTTGGGCTCATTTCTCCCGGCATCTGAATGAGTCATGGAGGGTCTTTCATGCAGTGCTGACAATAGCGTACTTCACCTGGTGTGCCCTGGGGAGCTACTGAAGGCTGCTGAGGTTAGGTGGAACAGTGACACTGATCTGGCCTGTATTTCAGAAAGATAATGCCACCAGCCATGTCCAGGATAGCCAGGATGTGGTGACTGGGAATAAAGAATAGGTTGAGTGCAATAAAGAACAGTTTCACATCTTGGTAGCTAATCAGTCCATGGTGCTATCACATGGAGGAAGTTGACTCCAATAGGTCTATTCAAATACCTTCACAGAATATCCACAAGCCCTATGTCCCAAGAGATTTTTCAATTTCTTGGAGTTGTTTTAAAGAACAATAGCAAAGTTATCACTGGTCATTCTTCCTTCCTGTGTGGTGGACTTTGCCTGTATAGCTCCTGAGACAGGGACTGGATCCTGTAGACTCACAGGTCCTTCCCACATTGTGGTCATCACTCCTTACCTTTATTAATCAAGTAAACACAGCCTAATTAAATTTTTTGTTAGGTCTCTGATCCTCTGTGTAACAAGGGAAAACTGTTGGGCTTACAGTGAGAAATGCGAGCCTTAGAACGTAGTGGCTATCTTTGGTCTGCTTTTAGGACTTTTCAAAGAGAAGCAGAAACTGTTAAACCTTCTCCTGATTTTCTGTTCTGTGAAGCCAAGGGCTGAAACCAGCCATTGGAGGGAGCAGGCGTGGTAGAATGTTCATCATAGAAACATAAGAGCAGAAAGAAAGAAAGGGACACACTTTAGCATTTATCTGGGGGGAGTCATTTGTTAAAGCTTGAAGGAAGTAGAATAAAGGAAGACTTCCCTGGTTTGATGGCGTTTTAATAATGAGTTCCATAACACATCTCCCATTGTTTCTGAAAAGACAAAAATCTTTGGATGAAATTGCCATGGCAGAAAGAATAAATGGCTTCTTATAAGGTTAGGCAGAATGGTCCCATGAATAAAAGATTTTGAACAGATCTCGTGGAAGAACATTGTGTTTGGCACACAGCAGAGCTTAACAAATATTTGTTGTTGAATGAATAAATGAGCTGAGCTCAGGGAGGACCTAGAAGCCACCTTGTCCCCAAATGATGCCATCCAGTGGCATTCTAAAGACTATCACCTCTTGGGGGCCACTCTAGATACTCTGTGATAGCAGCTCAGTATTTCAAGGGCACCAGTTTTCAAGGAAGTTAGACCAAGAGCAGCCAATTAGACTTCCCTTTGAACTTGGCTCAATTTCACCTTCAGGCACTTTCACAGCAAAAGGTCAGGTTTCTGACCCCTGAAACATATAATCACTCCTCCTGCCAAAGCTTCTTTCAATTCAGACCTTAGCTTGAAGAAGAATTAGAAAAAGTGGAAAATACCACACACATTAAAATAACAGCTAATTATGCCCTCTTCCATCATCTTCATTCTAGGAACATCAAAGAGCAGTTTGTGGCTGTCAATGATTGATCTGGGAAGAAGACTGGCTTGCTATTTCAGACAATTTGGTGCAGGGTAAGGGGTCAGTAATGATGGAATACTTGGCCAAGGACAAGTTAAAGTGGGCACCTAGAGGGAGAAAGACATAGATCTTTCTGGGATTTATGCCTGATGACTCCTGGGAGATAAGAACAGAATGAAGGTTCTTGAGGAATGTCCTACTTCTAGCCACTTTCATGGGACACACGGAGAAGCAAAAGAGCTCTCTATCAGCAAGGAGAGGAGAAAGGATTGGCATCTTTTTTGAGTGAATATTTGGAGATACCAAGGAAAAATTGGTTCTGCAATATTCTACAAAGTTCTGTATGCACAAAACAGGTAATGAGCATGGCTGTTGGTAAAACCTCCTGCGTTCTAGTAGTGGTGTATTAAGGAAGAACTCGGCTTCTTAATACACAGGGTCTGGGCACTCACCACAGGGTCTGTAATCACCACACTTGGCATAGCATTGACTATTGCTTAGTGCAGCCCTGGACAGATAAAAGTGCTGATTCTTCATGAGAGAGATATTAACAGTCGAACATTGTATAATGTAGAGAAACAACTAGTCTGGCATTAAATTAACACAGACACATTTAGTGTATTTTTTCTTCAAAATACTGAACACTATAATTGGTTGACAACAAAATAGATACAGATGCTCACGGATCATCGTGGGATTCTGTAGTTCTGCACTGTGTGTCAAATAAGTATACTTTTGGTGTCTTCCTAAAACATGTGACTGTGTAAGTCTTTTGCCAGCTTTAATGTCTTAGACTATTTTCTGGACAAGCCAGCCAATATGTTCAAAATTCACAATTATTGCAAAAAAAAAATTAGGATACAAAATTCAAAATTTTCTAATCAAGGCAGAACCCACAGGGCAAATAATTGAGGTGATGTAATGAAGGTGATTCATGCATGTACAGGATTAGATCTTCATTTCAAATTTTGATATTTTATTCATCATGCACTTTTGTTCTTAATTTTGATTTTTAAAATACTGCAGTAAAATAGCATTGACTTTGGTTACTGAGTTTTTCTGTCGCCCCTTCTATTGTGCTTCTTTGGAGGGTCCCTCATGTGAGCCCCCACCCTGTTGGACATGGCTTTTTAGGTGACCTTAGTCAGGGGAGTGAGTTGTGATGGGATTGAAGCCCCAAGTCCTTTTGCTTCCGGAGTGCAAAAGTCTTCTGCTGCATCATTTTGAAAGAATTGTGGACTGAAGATGTCTGTTAATCAGATCTTTGGGACTCTGGTTTGAGTCTGACGGCCCTCTCCAGGATAGGGTTTCACCTGCATGTAAGATGGAGACCTTTCCATTTGGTCTCTTGTATGTGGATGGTATGCTCTCAGAACCCTTTGGGGATCCTGCTTGCCTCATAGAACAATCTTGCAATTGCTTTCCCGGGCTTCACATGTAATGTTGTCATTAGTTAATCCAGAAAAAAATAAAATTGTTTTTGATTTACTAGAGGCCCAGGGGTGTGCAATAGGAATATGGAAAACTAAAAAGGGCCTTATGCTCTTGACAGAAAACTGGAGAAGGAATCAGTAGATGTAGGCTATTGATGGAGCACACAGGATTTCACTGTGTGACCTTCCTCTTTCATTTCTCTGGCTGTTTAAAGGTGTGATCAGGTACGTGCAAACTACAGCCAGTGTGTCAAATCTGGGTCATCTCCTATTTTTTTGATCCCTTTGAGCTAGGAATGTTTTTTTATATTTTTATTAAAAAAAATCAAGGAAGAGCAATATTATATGAGACATGGTGAAAATTACATGAAATTCAAATTTCATTGTCTATAAATAAAGTTTTATTGAGACAAAGGCATGGTCTGTGTCTGTCATTTACATTTTGTCTGTGGCTATTTATTTACTATAGCAGTAAGATTTAGTACTTACGACTTAAGACCCCAAAAGCCTAAAATATTCATTATCTATCCCATTATAAAAAAAATAAAAATAACTGTTTTTACTGACCTGTAGGCAAGATCATCTGGAATCCTGCTCCTGCTTTAAGAAATACATTCCAGGGCAGCGCCTGTGGCTCAAAAGAGTAGGGTGCTGGCCCCATATACTGGAGGTGATGGGTTTAAACCCAGCCCCGGCCAATAAAAACTGCAAAAAACAAAAAAGAAAGAAAGAAAGAAACACATTCCAAAGCTCTTTGTTGTGAGCATGTTTAGGACTCATCACTTCTCTGCTTCTCCAGTTAGCCATCCCCACTGGGTGACATTTCAGGGATTTTCCTTTGCTAATTTAAAGCAGAGCCATGGGGCTATGCTGCTATCCTGCAAAAATAAAACAAAAACAAAACAACACGCCCCCTCCCCCCAAAAAAGTCAGAATAATTTTTACTCTAAAGGTAGTAATTGCTATAACATGATTGGGTAATTGAGAGATTAATTGATTCTTACCCTTTCTCCTTCTAAGAGGAGGCCAATATAGCTGGTAGAAATACACATGTAACACATATACAATTAAAATGGCAAGAAAATAGCTAAATATATTCCCGCGTGTGTGTTTATGGTTGTGCATTCAAGCGAAAACTCTCTGGCAGTGTGTTATTGAATTAATAATTCAGCCAACACACATTTATTAACTGCTTACTAGGTGCAAAGCTCAGCTCTGTTCCTTATATGCATACACATGAGGTAAAGGACACTTTCTGTCCTCAGGAAGCTCACCATCGGGACAGGGATCCACTGGAAGGTTATATGGTGGCAGAGAGAGAACATGTGAATGGGACGCTGGTGGTATGGGTGCCAGTATGGTGGCAGAGAGAGAACACGTGAATGGGACGCTGGTGGTATGGGTCCCAGGAACAAGCTGCCTACACTGAGCACTGTGACTTTGAGCAAGCTGTTCTCCCTCTCCAGGCCTCAGGTTTAGCACTTGTAAAACAAGGGTAATAATGTACATAGTTACCATTCAATAAAATTAAAAAATAAAATAAAAAATAAAAAAAAAAACAAGGGTAATGACGATGGTTTGAGTAGATGGCGTCTACTGTGTTTCACGAGCTACAGTATAGAGTGTATTGACTGCATAATCTATAGAAAGTTTGATAAACCAACACAGTGCGTGCTATGCCCTGTACCAGGCCCACAGGTGTGAGCTAGCTGCAGCCCAGGGACTTAAGGAGTGAGTGTCTCCTGAGGGGAACAGTAACGCAGATGGACAATCCCAGCCCTGCAGGGTAAGCACAGTGATAAGCAAACCCTGCACAGAGACACCTGCACAGGTGATTGAGGGAGCTTTCTCAATGAGGCTGTGGCTGAGAGCCAAAGTTTAAAATAAAGAAAACACAGAAGAAGGAGCCTTTGTGTTTTCTGTGTGTATTTGTGTTTTCCAAAGAGGTTAATGACTCGAACAAAAGCAAAGAACCAATAATAGCAACAAAAAACAAGGTAAAGAGACAAGATAAAGCATAGTCTGTGTAGGGAGGCATTTGTTCATTCATTCACTCATTCATTTATTCATTCTACACTTCTCTCTGAGAAGTTAGTGTGCAGGGCCTGGTCCTTGGCTCTGGGGTAATTGTGTGGGCTCTGATTCCTGGGAGCTTATATCCTAGCAAAGAAGACTGGCAGCAAATAAGGAAATGGTAAGATTTCAAGCAAAGATAACTATTGTGGAGAAAAACCAAGTGTTGGGGCTGGAGAATGGTTTGCAGATCTAGGTAGATGGTCATGGCACAGGTCTCTCAGTAGAGGGGAGCTTTTGTCTACCACTTCCAACTCTAAAGTTAAAATTCAAAACAAGTAACAGTTGTTGGAGCATCAGAGGAAACGGTGGGAGCCTGTCATGAAGCAGATCACAGAAGGTCTCAATCTGAGATTGAATGCCCAGCAACCTCCATCAAAACCAGCAGGGGTTTTGAATGTGGAAAGCAGGGCTGAGGGAGCTGCATAGAGGATGAAGGAAGGAGCCCACAAGATTGCATCTCAGGAACAGGAAGGCCATACTGAGCCCTAAACTAGGTTAGGGGGCAGATCAGACACAGGCTGTTCCTTAGAGGATAAACCAGTGGGGTGGGGTACTTAGGAGGACTGGGCCTCAAGGGCACACATACATGGAAAATTTAATAGCAAGACCCGGAGGGGGGGGTTGTGGCACAGAGGGAGTTTGGCAAAGAGCTTGTGTCGGACAGAGTGAAAACAAAGTGAGCTTAAATTATAGAGGCAAACTTGGATGTCCAAAGGAAACAAATTTTCCCAAAGACATTTGGTTTCTTTTCTTTTTTTTTTTTTTTTATTGAATGGTAACTATGTACATTAATACACTTCTGGGGTACAGTGTGGGGTTTTCACATGCAATCCGAAATACTTCCATCAAACTGATCAACACAGCCTTCATGTCATTTTCTCAGTTA
>CAUYQV010010461.1:0-16051 GCA_963574575.1 Galagoides demidoff | reverse complement strand
TTGATTTGTGTATCTCTAGTGGCTGCTTTTAGAGGTGTTAAGTCATTAGATTAAATTTAGAGCATAATTATCTGGATAATTCCATTTGAATAAAACCCCATGTATCCCAAATTTTGGATCACTGAAACAGAGTAGCCTGATTTTATATATATATATATATATATATTTTTTTTTTTTTTTTTTTTTGAGACAGAGCCTCAACCTATCCCCCTGGGTAGAGTGCCATGGCATCACAGCTCATAGCAACCTCCAACTCCTGGGCTCAAGCGAGTCTCCTGCCTCTGCCTTCCAAGTAGCGGGACCATAGGCGCCCGCCACAACGCCTGGCCATTTTTTGGTGCAGCCATCATTGTTGTTTGGCGGGCCCAGGCTGGGGATTCGAACCCACCACCTTAGGTGTACGTGGCTGGCGCCTTAGCCGATTGAGCCACAGGCGCAGAGCCTATTATGAAGTTTAAATGAGGTAGTACATGCCCCAAGTATAGACAAACTGACCACTGGAATAGGAAAGGAGGCCCTATATACATGCACATGCACACACCTGGAAACTTGAAACACAGACATTACCAATCGCCAAGGGAAAAGAGCTGACATTCAATAAATGGGGCTGAGGCCAAAATAAGAAAGTCTCCCAGGTAGTGTCTATGAGAAGAAACAGCTGAGGAACTGAGAGAGGCAGACAGAGAGGTGAGGTCCAGGGAGCAGGAACAGGACTCATCTTTCAAGTTCTGAAGTCAGGAAGATGTTGAACAGCTGCACGGGCCATGTTGCATGTGCTGTCATCTACAGTGAAGCAAAATGAAGTTCACAAAGTGATGTGACAGTTCAAAGTCCTAGAATAATACCTAGAGCACTCATTTTGATCATTTATTATTATCGTTATGGACACTGATTTCAGGAACTTGACTGTTCATTCAGTAAACATTTGTCGAGGTCCTACTGTGTGTCTGATGCAGGGCTAGGACTAAAGAAACACATAAAGGCCTGGTTGCTGCCTAGAGGAGTTCTGGCAATGACAGAGTCTCTGGACATGAGCAGTGCTAAGGCGGCATATATGGGAAAAGTTCCTAACTCACATTGGGGCCTGCTGGCAGGGAAGTGTCCTGAGGACAGGGAAAGAACCACAGTAGGGAAACAGGGAGGGAAGGAAGGAAGTGGTATAACAGGCTGGGTGTGCCTACACCTGTAGTCCCAGCAACTCAGGAGGCTGAGGCAGAAGGATCCCTTGAGCCCCAGGAATTCAAGTCCAGCCTGGGCAACCTAATGAGATCCTGTCTCATAAAAAAAAAATAATAATAAAAACAACAGCATATTTAAGGGTGAGAAGGCATGAGCCATCTTTATCACATTTGAAGTAAGTAGTAAGAGCAACTGGGGAATATCTTGGTTGGGGGGACCATTCCTTCTCCCAGCCAGAAAGCTATTCTTGAACCCCCTGATGTGCTAGACCTTGGGGAGATATTGTGGTGCATGGAACAGACAAGTCTGAGCCCTTGAGGGCCTCACAGCCTTGTTCAGGGAGCAGACCAGAACAGCAGACCAGAAACAGACGTACAAGACACTTTCAGGTCAGAGTAGTACTACTGTGAACTGGCCCATCCAGACAGCCCCTTTGGAAAGGTACTAGTTCAAGTGCTTGCCTCAGGAGGATTTGGTGCCAGAATGTTCCAGACTGATGGAACAAGCTCAAAGCCCCGAGGCAGGAACATACCTGTGCGTTCAAGGAATAAAGACAGAAAGCACACATAGCTGCCACGCTTGGGCAGCAGGGATACTGAGGTGAAGGCAGGCAAGGGCTACCGGCCAGGCCAGTGGAGACTGGGGGAAGGAGTTTGGATTTTTTTCTGTGAACACTTCACTGGAAAGTCCCCTGTCAGCCAGGTGGTGAAGGAATGGCTGGATCTAAGGAAACCTTGTTGATCCCTCCCTTGTAACTTCCTTTTTGGGTCTCCAGGGTACCTGCAAGGGGTTCTTCCTCTTCCCACTTCTTCAGTTATAAGAAGGTTTTGAGTGAGGATGCAGGTGACATGTGTTCATGCAGTCCTGTTCCCCTCCATGTCCCAGGAACCTACCACAGTCATGGCCCTGAGTCAGTAAATGAATGTGGAATGAGGGGTCATCATCATTAGTAGGGAAACCCATGTGGCACCTGGGACATGTCGAGGGCTGGTTGCTCTGTGGGAAATCGGAGAGACCCTGTTTGGAATACTCCAGTGGAGGCCAGATCTGAAATAGAGGTTTGTACTGTGGAGGTGCCATTATCTTCAAGGTCATCTGTTTTTCCTCTTTCCACCCCAAATTGGGCAAATTACTATTCTTCTGGCTCAGAAAAACCTCCCTTCTTCCCCTAGATTTGGAGTTTGGAGTCTATAGGCTCAGTGCTCCCCAAAGCCTGCATTTTTCTCCCATCCTCTCTGTCTGACGCTGCCCCGTGTTACTTCCACTCTGTCTCCAGTGCAGCTCTCCTGCTGGGGTACTGGCTGACGCCATGTCCCAGAAACACCTTCAGATCAACCAGACATTTGAGGAGCTGCGACTGGTCACGCAGGACACTGAGAATGAGCTGAAGAAGCTGCAGCAGACTCAGGAGTACTTCATCATCCAGTACCAGGAGAGCCTCAGGATCCAGGGTGAGGTGGGGTAGAGGGTACCATGTGTGGCCTGGGTGGGAGCAAGGAACATTCTGTGAGCTCCTGCAGAGTAGGGGCTGGGTCACTACCCACCTTCTCGGTGATTGAGCCCCTGCCATAGGCCAGGTTCTGAGCTAAACCCTTTGTGCGCATTATTTAATGTAACCTTCACAACCATTGTATGAAGTGGATAGTTGTGTTACCCCCATTTTGCAGATGGTAACACTGAGGTTCAATGAGACCAAATAATAACTCTGCCTGGGTTACCTATAAGTTGCAGAACTGGACCAAACTAGAACTATGTCATAAAATCTATGTACTATACTAACTAATATTCTCTCCTTAATTGTAGTATTTTGTGAATATCTGAGCAAATGTATAAATATGGGTAGAGTGTTTTCTAGTTTGAGGGAGGACTTGGGCTGGGTATCTTAAGTGGAACTCCTGGAGTATACCTTCTTGAGCCTCACAGATAGAATGTGGACTTAGGGGAGAGGATGACAGTGGAAAATTCTCCTATATCCTAAGTCTATAGTTTGCCAGTGGTTGCAAGGCTGATAAGGCTGTGGGGAAAGAAAAAATTAACTTAGAAGGAATTAACCCCAGGTTCAATTTGAAGAGGCTTGAGACATGGCCTATCTCCTTCCCATTTCAGACTGACCCCAGAGATATATTACCTCATTTTAGTGAGAACAAGAAGTGTCAACCTGCCTTTACCTTTGATTTATTTATATATTTATTTTTTGAGACAAAGTCTTGCTCTGTTGCATCAGGCTAGAATGCCATGGCATCAGCCTAGCTCCCAGCAACCTCCCTGGGCTCAAGTGATCCTCCTACCTCAGCCGCCTTCTGAGTAGCTGGGACTGCAGATGCCTGCCAACACACTGGCTAATTTTTCTATGTTTGTAAAAATTATTCACGTTGAAGTATTTTCTAATTGCTCTTGTGATCGTGTTATCCATATGTTATTTAGAAATCTGGTGTTTAGTTTCTGTTTAATTTTTTTAGATGGAATATTGTTAGTGATCAGAATATTGTTATTGATCTTAACATTGTCTTATTATTGGATCCCACTGTGATCCGAGAAAATACTCTATGTGATCTCAGTTCTTATAAATTTATTGACACTTGTTTTGTGGCCCAGCATATGATCTATCTTGGTAAAAACATATACTCGAAAAGAATGTATTATGTTCTATAGTAGTCATTTCATTAAAAAATATCAATAATAAATCCAATAACGTTAACATAAAAGGTCAATTTTACAAAAAAACACAGAAACATAACATCTATTTATCTGTTTCAGGCTACTTCCCAAAAGAAAACTTAAGAGAATTAGACAGGCATTGCTTTACATATTTGCATAGCTCTTTAACATTAGGCTAAATAGAGACAGCTGGATCTTGTATTCAATGTATTGTAATATCACACATCTTGTAGCATCTGGAAAACTCCATTGGATACTTAAGTGATAGTAAGAGTGAAAATGGTAAGGAAAGTCTTATGAAATTATGAAAATGGTTTCGGCTTTGTGGGACTCCTATAAGGGTATTAGGAACCCTCCAGGAATTCCTGGTGTATACATGTTCTTTGAAAACCACTGATCTGTGTCTTTATTGATTTTTTTTTTTTTTGACACAGAGTCTCACTCTGTCAGCCTGGGTAGAATGCCATGGCATCATAACTCACATCAACCTCAAACTCTTGGGGTCCTCTTGCCTCAGCCTCCTGAGTAGATGGTACTACAGGCGCCTGCCACAACTCCCAGATAGTTTTTCTATTTTTAGTAGAGATGGGGTTTTGCTCTTGCTCATGCTGGTTTCAAACTCCTGAGCTCAAGCAATCCTCCCACCTCTGTCTCCTAGAGTGCAAGGATTAAAGGCATGAGCCAGTACACCTGGCCTATTGATTTTTTTCTAATTGCTTTATCAGTTGCTGAAAGAACGGTATCAAAATCACCTATTATTATTGTGAAATTATCAACTCCTTCAATTCTTTTTTTTTTTTCTTTTTTTTTGAGACGGAGCCTCAAGCTATCCCCCTGGGTAGAGTGCCATGGCATCACAGCTCATAGCAACCTCCAACTCCTGGGCTCAAGCGAGTCTCCTGCCTCAGCCTCCCAAGTAGCTGGGACCACAGGTGCCCGCCATAACACCCGGCCATTTTTTGGTTGCAGCCATCATTGTTGTTTGGCGGGCCCAGGCTGGGGATTCGAACCCGCCACCTTGGGTGTATGTGGCTGGCGCCTTAGCCGCTTGAGCCACAGGTACCGAGCCTACTTAATATTCTTTTCATCAGAGCATGCTGAAGCAATAAGAATTCTAGAGAATAAGTTCCAACATGGACAACAACCACATGCAGCTGAATTTGCAGGCAGATTCTTTGTATGTGATTGTCAGGACTTGGAATATACACAACCATGGAAGACAAAAGCTGCACGTATTGGCAGGCAACATAGCAGGGCAAGACTTACTGTGTCCCTTCTCTGTACTGTGTAATGAGAGGTTGTAAGCTTGCTATTATTTATTATTTTTCTAAGAAAACTAACACCAAGTCCAAGTATTCTAAGTCCAAAATTAAAGACAGGTTATGTTTATAAAATTTTACATAAACAGTATTTATGTGGCTTTTCAACGATTCAACTTCAAAGTAAAGTCCTTTAGTAATAATCCCTGTATTTTGAGTTTTTAAAAATATCTACAACTAAATAAGCTTATAAACTTTTAATTTTTATTTTATTTTACTTATTTTTTAGACACCATTTCACTTGTCACCCTTGGTAGAATATCGTGGTGTCATAGCTCACAGCAACCTCCAACTCCTAGGCTTAAGTGATTCTCTTGCCTCAGCTTCTCAAGTAGCTGGGACTACAGGCTTCTGCCACAATGCCTGGCTATTTTTTTTAGAGACAAAGTCTTGCTCTGGCTTAGGCTGGTCTCAAATCTGTGAAGCTCAGGCAGTCCACCCTCCTTACCCTCACAAGTGCTGGGATTACAGGCGTGAGCCACCATGACCTGCCTAAACTTTTCATTTTTAAATATGTGAACTAAAACCTTAATCAAAGAATTACAAATCTAAACAACCATGGTATGCATATACCATGGAATACTATTCAGCCATTAAAAGATGGAGACTTTACATCTTTTGTATTAACCTAGATTTATTGAGGTGGAACACAGTCTTCTTAGTAAAGCATCACAAGAACAGAGAAGCAAGAATCCAGTGTATTCAATTCTAATTCAAAGGCAGTAGATCATCTAATACAAGCTGGGGGATATGGGAATGAGGCGGGGAGAGGGGGAATAGAAGGGGATGGGGGATCACGATGTATGGCACACCTCTTGGGGGTGGGACACAATTATAAGAGGGACTTTACCTAATGAATGCAATCAGTGTAACCTAATTCTTTGTACCCTCAATGAATCCCAAATAATAATTAAAAAAGAACTATAGGGTGGCGCCTGTGGCTCAATGAGTAGGGTACTGGCTCCATATACAAAGGGTGGTGGGTTCAAACCCATCCCTGGCCAAACTGCAACAAAAAAATAGCCAGGCATTGTGGTGGATGCCTGTAGTCCCAGCTACTCAGGAGGCTGAGGCCGGAGAATCACCTAAGCCCAGGAGTTGGGGGTTGCTGTGAGCTGTGACACCATGGTACTCTACTGAGGGCGACAAAGTAAGACTCTTTCTTTAAAAAAAAAAAAAAAAAAAGAACTACAAATCTAGATGTATCTAAAGCCTAGAAAAGTAACCCAAATGCATACAGTAATGACTTTGTAAGCCCCTCGCTTGCTGCTTTGTCAGCTGCATGTGGTTGTTGTCCATGTTGGAATGTAGGCCCAGCATTAGAAAGTAAATATAGAAATATATATTCTTTTTTTTTTTTTTTGAGACAGTCTTTCTCTGTTGTCCAGGGTATAATACTGTGGTATTGTAACCCTAAACTCTTGGGCTCAACAGATCCTCTTGCCTCAGCTTCCTGAGTAGCTAGTCCTACAGGCACCTGCCATTACACCAGGCTAGTTTTTTTATTTTTATTTTAGTAGGGACAGGGTCTAGCTCTTGCCCATGTTGGTCTTAAACTGGTCCTTGGCCTCCTAGATTGCTAGGATTACAGGCGTGAGCCACTGCGTCTGGCCAGAAGTATATATCCTTATGTGAAACCTTTCAATGTCAACTGAAATTTAAAACCATATTAAGTATTATATAAACCAAAAATGTTATGTCTGTGAGCTACATTTTGCCCCTTAGTTTATAAACTCTGCTTAAACTAATAAGGTCTTCAGTAATCCATTTAAATATTCCAACAAAGACAAATTTAGTACCCCTTGTAGTCTTGAGGCATTTGAAATTTGAAGTAAGGGAGCCTTGCCAAATGCTTCTGACATTTTCCTTTTAGCACTACCTACATACTACAGATCTTCACATTAGGTATAGTGAAGCAATCTGATTCAAAGTTTAAGAATTCATGCCTTAATTTTGTTGCTCTAAGTAAAAGATTAGGCAATTCTTATGCTGTTTCCTTGCCTTAGAATGCTACAAAGAGGCTCTGCAGATAGTGAAAAAGATGGAGGGCCCCAGTTTGCAGAAGTGTTTGTCATTGTCTGGTTTGGTGCAGTTACCATCACCCTAAACTCAAAACTTCTTGGAGGAAACATGTGAGTATCATTAAAATATACCCTTCTTTTTCTCTTGCTAGGTAGCATATCTTGTTTTTTTTTTTTTTTTTTGAGACATGATCTCATTTTGTTGCCTGAACTAGAGTGTAGTGCGGCATCATCATAGATCCTTGTAACTTTAAATTCCTGGGTTCAGGTCAGCTTCCTACCTTAGCCTCCTGAGTAGATGGAATTTCAGGTGTGTGCCACCATACCCACCCAGCTATTTTTTTGGGGGGGGAGACAGAGTCTCAAGTTGTCACCCTGGGTAGAGTGCCATGGTGTTGTAGCTCACAGTAACTTCCAGCTCTTGGGCTCAAGCAATCCTCTTGCCTCAGTTTTTCTATTTTTAGTGGAGATGGGGTCTCACTTTTGCTCAGGCTGGTCTTGAACTCATGAGCTCAAGCGATCCACTTGCCTCGGCCTCCCAGAGTGCTAGGTTTACAGGTATGAGCTACCGTGAAAACTTTCTATTTTTAGTAGAGACAGGGTCTCGCTTTGCTCAGGCTGGTCTCTAACTCATGACCTTGTCTCTACAAAAAATATAAAAATCCAAAATTAGTGGCCTCAAGTGATTCCTCCCACCTCGGCCTCTAAAAGTATAGACATGAGCCATTGCATCTGGTGGCATGTCTTAGTTTTTTTTTTTTTTTTCTCTTGAGACAGGAGTCTCACTCACACACTCAGGGTAGAGTATCAATGGTATTAACCCAGCTCAGCAACCTCAAACTCCCGGGTTTAAGGAATCCTTCTGCCTCAGCCTCCTGAGTACGTGGGACTATTTCAGGTTCCTGCTAATTTTTTCTATATTTTAGTAGGGACGGGGTCTCACTTTGTTCAGGCTGGTCTCTAACTCCTGAGCTTAAGCAGTCCACTCATCTCGACCTCTCAAGAGTGCTCAAATTATAGGCATGATCTGAATCCAGGCTAGTTAGATATTTTTTAAAAGAAAAATCAAGCTGGGCGGCGCGTGTGGCTCAAAGGAGTAGGGCACTGGCCCCATATACCAGAGGTGGTGGGTTCAAACATGGCCCCAGGCAAAAACTGCAAGAAAAGAAAAATCAATCTAAAAGAGGGTCTAAGAGAAAGTTCTCTTAAAATTGTTAGCACTGAGGGTGGCACCTGTGGCTCAAGGAGTAGGGCATCAGCCCCATATGCCGGAGGTGGTGTGTTCAAATCCAGCCTGGCCAAAAAAAAAAAAAAAAACCAACTATAACAACAAAAAATTGTTAGCATTGAACAGAGACAGCCTAACTGAATTTTAAATTATGCGGGGTCCTTAGACAAGCTTCAGATGCCCCTGAAATCACAGGTAGAATTATTTGTTAGAGGATTATTTACATTTTGGGAGACAGGTGGTCCACAGCTTTCAGCAAATTCTCTGATAGGTCTAAAAACTAGCATAGGATTCAGAACTACTTTGTTAGAAGATCAGTGAGAGAAAGTGGTCTCTAAGAATTAGAGCAGATTATCTGGTATTAGACAGATGGAACTGGCACTCCTTTTAGGGATTTAAGAGGGGAGGAGGAAGAATATGAAGAGAAAAAGAATGAAATGTTAAGAGTATAGACATTTTGTATCAGGATGAAGGCAACATTCTGCAATGCATAGAAATCTGTGCAGTAGGCTTTGTCTTGATACACATCAATTGTACTTAATGATCTCTATGGATGTATTTTGTTTTTAGATCATTTTTTCAGAGCCTCTGTGTCCTGGGTTACTGTATACTTCCCTTGACGGTGGCAATGCTGATTTGCCGGCTAGTACTTTTGGCTGAACCAGGACCAGTAAACTTCATGGTTCGACTTTTTGTGGTGATCGTGATGTTTGCCT
The DNA here is from genome assembly GCA_963574575.1 of Galagoides demidoff. Classification (NCBI taxonomy): domain Eukaryota; kingdom Metazoa; phylum Chordata; class Mammalia; order Primates; family Galagidae; genus Galagoides; species Galagoides demidoff. The sequence continues at coordinate 6,930 of CAUYQV010010461.1, read as the reverse complement.
GGTCTATAGTTGGTAAGTATGTACTTATCTCTACAACAGCAGAATAGAACAAAAACATGAGTTAAAAGTGAGGTCCAGTTGAGGAGAAGTATAACTTCAGAGTCAGGTGTGAGTAATGGCACTTCTTGCTAGTATCATCTGTATAATCCTCTGTACTAAGCAGTCATTGATAAGGATGGTCTCTATCTTATTTGAATTGAATATCTAGACTTAGAAGATGTGGAGAGTCACATTTTTATTTTTTCTTAAGTAATGGACAGGATTTGAAAGTAGATTACAGTAGACTCCACTCAGTCCTGGTATATATGGGCATAGGTGAGTTGTGAGATGACGTGGAACTTTTCCCAACAAATTAATCATAATAAAAATAATAATATTTATGGATTGCTTATTTTAGTCAGGTACTGTTGTGAATGCTATATATACATATATCTATATATATCTCATTAACCCGCAGAACTACCTTAAATACTATATATATATATATCTTTTGAGACAGAGTGTCACTTTTTCACCCTTGGTAGATACAACACTTGCCTATTTTTAGACACAGGATCTCGCTGTAGCTCAGATTGATCTCGGTCTCCTGATCTCAAGCAATATACCTGCCTTGGCCTCACAGAGTCCTAGGATTACAGGTCTGAGTCATTGCACCCGGCCTAATAGATAAATACTATTATTAGCCCTATTTTTTTTTCAAGACGGAGCCTCAAGCTATCCCCCTGGGTAGAATGCCACGGCATCACAGCTCACAGCAACCTCCAACTCCTGGGTTCAAGTGAATCTTCTGCCTCCACCTCCCAAATAGCTGGGACCACAGGTGCCTGCCACAACGCCCAGCCATTTTTTGGTTGTAGCCATCATTGTTGTTTGGTGGGTCCGGGCTGGGGATTCGAACCCACCACCTTAGGTGTACGTGGCTGGCGCCCTAGCCGATTGAGCCACAGGCGCCGAGCCATTAGCCCTATTTATAGATGAGAAATGGTCATAGAGTGGTTAAAGACCTTGTCCTAGGACATGTAACTAGTGACTAGGGGAGTCAGATTTCAAACCCAAGCAGATTATGCACTTTTGAGAAAAATGAGTGTACCACTTACCAATGTATGTTACAAGTCTCATGTAGCATTTTTCTGCTTAAGTAACACATTTTGCTAAAGATTGGAAAGTTACACAGGAGGCTGAGGTCAGAGGAATGTTTGAGTCCAGGAGTTCCAGGTTACAGTGAGCTATCATCAGACCACTGTACTCCAGCCTGGGTGGCAAAGTGAGATCCTGTCTGGACCCTGTCTCTAAAAAATAAGAGATTAGAAGGAGCCTATAGCAGTGGCAGTGAATGTTCTATGGTCATTATTTTTACATTCCTAACATTCTCTTAAAATTCCAACTTAAACTAGTGGTGTTCACCAGCTTACGATTTAATGAGATAGATAGACTGCCTAATATTTTTATGTTTAATAACATCTCATTGCTCTGGAATATGGTTGAAAGCCCAGAAGTAATCCAGAAAAGGCCTGAGAGAGCCAGAATTGATATTCCACAGATGATATATGTGTTATGCTTGGGTGCTTTACTGATGAGAGAGTCCCTCCTTCCTTCACTTAGAGTCTGATAATTGCCACACACGTACTTCTAACTAGCTTAGTTATCTAGTAGTGGCCAGGCCCACAGTAGATCAGAAAGTAGAATCTTAGGAGAGGGAGACTTTAATTTAGCAAATATTAATCACAAACTATTTGTTAGGTGCGGTACTAGGTATTGTCTCTGTCCCTGGAGTTTCCAATCTAACAGAGCAGCCACACATGAAAACACTTAAGGCAAGGGCAATAGGTGTTCCAGATGGGAGATAGAAGTCTATACAGTGAGAACACAGAAGGCAGAAGTGGGCAGTTTCTGCCTGGGGTGGCAAGATTTCCTAGAGGGGTGATTCTTGATGAGGAAAAAATATAACTAGGTTTTTCCTTAGTGAGCAAGAGAGGAATGGCATTTAAAAGAGCTCATATCTTAGGCCAGGCACAGTGGCTTGTGCCTATAATCCTAGAACTCTGGGAGGCGAAGGCAGGTCAGTCTCCTGAGCTCCAGAGTTTGAAACCAGCCTGAGCTGTCTCGAGACTCTGTCTCTACTTTAAAAATAGAAAAAAAAAATAGCTGGGAATCATGGCAGGTAGCTGTAGTCTCAGCTACTCAGGAGGCTGAAGCAAGAGGATCACTTGAGGCCAAGAGTTGGAGATTTCTGTGAGCTAAGATGACACAATGCCACGCAGGGGCCCTCAAACTTTTTAAACAGGGGGCCAGTTCACTATCTCTCAGACCGTTGGAAGGCCAGACTGCAGGCCCTGGGATGAGTCGGCTGCTAAGCAGGACAGGCAGTGGCGGCAAAAACACCCGGTGGGCCGGATAAAAGTCCTCAGCAGGCCTCAGTTTGAGGACGCCTGAATTTTAGGGCAACAGATACTCCGTCTCAAAAAAAAAAAAAAAGCACTAATATCTTAAGAACAACAAGTAACTGAAAAAATACAGCAGTATGAGGCCATTTACCATAGGCATGATAAACCTTACATATCCTTCCCTGTTTATCACAGTTTAGTAGCTTTTTAGGACAGGTTAAGAAACCCCTTTTAGGCCAGGTGCAGTGTTTCATGCCTGCCATCCTAGCACTCAGGGAGTCTGGGGTGGGTGGATTGCTTGAGCTCAGGAGTTCTAGACCACCCTGAACAAGACCCTGTCTCTCAAAAAAATATCCAAGTGTTGTATGTGTCTGTAGTCCCAGCTACTTGGGAAGCTGAGACAGGAGGATGACTTGAGCTCAAGAATTTGAGGTTGTTGTGAGCTGTGATGCCATGACGCTTTACCTAGGGCAACAAAGTGAGACTTTGTCTTAAAAAAAAAAAGAAGAGAAAGAGAAAAGAAAGGAAGAAAGAAAAAAAACTCCTTTCAGAAAAGTTTCTATCCAAAATGATTAGTTTTTTTTTTTTTTTTGGAGATAGTCTCACTTTATCGCCCTTGGTGGAGTGCCATGGTATTACAACTCACTCTTGGGCTTAAGTGATTCTCTTGCCTTAGCCTCCCAAGTAGCCGCCACAATGCCTGGCTATTTTTTTGCTGCAGTTGCCACTGCTGTTTTAGCTGGCTGGGGCCAGGTTTGAACCTGACACTCTCAGTATATGTGGCCGATGCCCTACCCACTGAGCCACAGGCACCACCCTGATTGGAAATTTTTAAAGCTTTAGTACTTGAAATAGGAAGCACTCAGCTGTTTGAAAAACTACTGCAGAATGCCTTTTTGTCTGAGGGCAGAAATATAACTGAACTTTTAGTATCATTCTGTGTTCCTTATTATGCCAAGCATGTTAAAGTTTTGTAAATGTTAGTAGATGTGACAATATTATTGTATTAAATATTGTTTTTTGTTGTGTCTTGTTTTCTTTAGCCTCTACAGCTTTTCTTGCTGATAGCCAGCCTCCAAACCGTAAAGCCCTTGCTGTTTATCCTGTTTTCCTGTTCTACTTTGTCATCAGTTGGATGATTCTCACCTTTACTCCTCAGTAAATCAGGAAATGGGAATTCAAAATGAGCAAACTGAAAGCTCATCTGAAAAATGCAATTGAACATGGAACTTTGCCTCTGGCCCTCTTTTGTTTAATTTAGAGGTATTTGGTATCTGGGTACATGAGGAGATGAAAAGGGAGCCATATAGCATTGTTGCAACTGATGTGATGAATTATTGTTTGAAAAGTTGTCCTTTTTAATATCATTTCTTTAAAGTACATGTGCATACTACTCATATTATAATGCCTCCAAAGGCATGATGGAGTCACTATGGTCCATTTAGTGACAACCAATGACTAGGGACGCACATGGATATGTCCTGTAAGTTGAATAGAGTTGGTAACTTATTTTCAGTTTTGAGAATACCAGTTCAGGTGCAGCTCTTAAACACATTGCCTTATTGCTATTAGAATATGCCTCTCTTTTCATAAGAAACAATGGGTGGTCCATTTCCATTTTCTTTCATTTCTCTCTTAAGCTTAAAAAGGCTATGATAGGTGAGGGATTTCGTAGATGTGGAATGAAAAAACAGCGAATATTCAGTTTTAGAGCAAAGGAAATGCTACACTTGTTGCTTTAAAAAAAAAAAGCAAGGCTGGTGTAGCTCACATCTATAAGCACTTTGGGAGCCTGAGGTGGGAGGATTACTTGAGGTCAAGAGTTCAATACCAGCCTGGGAAATATAGTGAAACTTCATTTCCACACACAAACACCATTAGCCAGGTGCTCCGGTATTCCTAGCTATTAGGGAGTCTGAGGCAGGAGGATCATTTGAGCCTAGGAGTTCGAATTTGCAGTGGGCTGTGATCATGCATGCCACTATACTCCAGCCTGGGCAACAGTGAGACACTGTCTAAAGAAAAAAAAAAAAATCTAAGGGCATCTAAAGAATCAATCTTTTTCATTCTTTTGTGTATAATCACCTTTCTACCATGGCCAGCATTTAGTATTTAATTTTGCTCTCTGCTAATCGAAGATGTTAGCAGTCCACACGTAATTTCCCTTCAACTGAAGTTCTCAGTGGTCCAATGTTGTAGCTTATTCAAATAGAAACCCCCAGAAATTTAGATCAGAAAGTCACTAACAAGGCCGGGTATGGTGGCTCACGCCTGTAGTTCTAGCACTCTGGGAGGCCAAGGTGGGTGGATTGCCTGAGCTCAAGAGTTTGAGACCAGCCTGAGTCAGAGTAAGACATCATCTATAAAAATAGCCGAGCATTGTGGCAGGTGCCTGTAGTCCCAGCTACTCAGGAAGCTAAGGCAAGAGAATTGCTAGAGCCCAAGAGTCTGAGGTTGCTGTGAGCTGTGATGCCATAGCACTGTACCAAGGGCAACAAAGTAAACTGTCTCAAAAAGAAAAAAAAAAAGAAAGTAAGTCACTAATATATATTAACATGTGGACACCTTCTCTTAAGGGTGGAATGAGGCGGTTTGGATATTGCATCGCTATAAGGAGCTCTTTATTATTCTGTGTATTTTGGCTTCTAACTAGAAAGTAAAGTTAAATCAGAAGCCTGCATTTAACTTTGTGAAGATGAAGGGATTTAGTGTTCCAATGGATGATTAACAGAACAGTTAGATGGTTAGAGGATGACGTAGGATGAGTTGGATTATAGCTGCTGCCCTTTCATAGTGGGCTACGCAGTTTTTCATTAGATGTATTTTTCGGGTTAGGGAATAGCAATTCATTTTCTTGGTTTTAGACTCTTACTAGTCAAGCTAATTAACTCACCTTTAGACAAGTACATTTTGTACATGTGCACTTACTTGTACTCTCAGATACTTATGCACACAATTGTAAAGGTTTTTCAGGGAGCAGAGCATCTGGGACAGGCTGATTCTGAGCTGAACAGCGCTTCTTTAAGGTAATATGAGCTGTTGCCTTGTATAAATTGCACACTGACAAACTCTAATAGACGAAGATTAGGAGTCATGCAGAAAACATTCATTGTAAATATACAGCTGGCTATAAAGATAAGGATTTCTTATTCCACATTTCTTGTTTATCTTAGCATTTAAATATTTATTCATTGTGTATTTAAAGACTACCTATACGTAAATATGATTCTAAAAACGTATTTATCTCCAGATTAACCAAGTGAACAATACCAGGCCAAATGGATTCTTGAATGATACTCAGTTTCATAGCATTATAAAATTGATCCCCTCTGTTCTGACCTTGTCCAGATAATTTGTTATATATTTGTATTTATTATAGTTTACTCTTTAAGTTACAAAATGATGACTTTCAGGACAAAACCAATGTTTTAGTCTTGAGTTGGTAAAGAAAATATTTTGGAACTGAACCTAATTTTGAAATTAGTGTTGAATTATCATCCCTTTTCTATATCTTAGACTTTCTAACTTCCCACTTAAAATATTTCCTCTCCCAAAGTTGTTTCATAATCTGTCTCAGTCATTATATTATAAAATTAAAGAAGTAACCATGCTTTTCAAAGAGCATTAAATCATCACTGAATTTTATTCAGGCTAAATATTTGGTCAAATTTCTAAGGCCACAGATTTGGGAGGTCTGTGTGTGTGTGTGTGTGTGTGTGTATGTGGGGGTGAGTGGGCAGACATATTGAATACTAAGGCAACTTATTCAATGTATTAATCTTTGCTCTTGGGTAACTTAGGGAATGGTTTTATTTGATTTAAATGAAGATGGATAAAATAGATGTTTTATTATCTTTTTCTGAAAATGAGTGCTCAGTTTGAAAGTATAAATAATTATTTTCTTAATATATGCAAATGAGTGCATTGCTTTCTGTGACAAATTAAGGCCTGAATGTCTGGAAGTTGTAATTGTCAACACAGCCTTTTCCTGATTTGATGCAAAGGCACATGTCTGATGATAGAAATGAGGACTAGAAGGACACAGGACTCCAACAATGGAAACCCTGCTGCAGGAATCGGGAAGTTTCATGTTTCAGATGAAATTTAAGCATGTAAGCATTACTGCAGAATGTATGCATCACTGCCGTCCTGAGTAATAAAGTTACTGCTCCTCTTTCTGAGACTGAGACTGCTGTCATATTTTTTTAGCAATAGGAAGGTTGAAGATTGGATTTAATTGGTATTTAAATGATAAAAAATCAATTGATGGCAACATATTTGAATGTTCAGTATAGTCTTTTTTTATTGGTAAGGTGTTATGGTTTTATTTTTTGGTTTTATTAAATCATATACACATATATCATGAATACATTTATGCATTTGTGAGATACAGTGTCTGGATTTTTTATACAGTTTGGAGTGCTTACATCAAACTAATCAACTTAGCTTTCACCTCATTTACTTAATTATTTTGTGTAAAGACATTTATGTTCTATTCTTGATAGATTTGACTTGTACCATTGCAATATGCCCCGTGTTTACCCTC